>JBBBDQ010001045.1:2897500-2995000 GCA_037127315.1 Ascarosepion bandense
ACTCCATTATCTTTCCGATGAACATAATTTACAGATAATTATAAAAAGGAATGTGCAGAGAACCACGATCGCACGTGATCCAAAGGGACATGGCATTTTAAAAAATAATTGTTCTATGTATTATTAGACCTGTCAGTCTCCATTCTAAAGTACAGAAAACTGAAAACTCGTTCAACTTCATTCTAAATTTATTTCCTCAAAATCTTGAATTCGCTTTCTCAATATTTTGACATGGTTTCGTTATTTTATCGAACAACTCAATATGTGAATAATCAATCAATAATCTTGGCTTTTATTTCCGCTTTTGCACTCTTAAGGGGGAAAACTTATCTTTTTTCTCCTCGTTTTCATTTTCCGCTATTTGTATTCCAAGTCGAGGACTCAAATCGAGAAATCAGCATAATGATTAGATTTTCTGTTTCAGTCAAAAATTGAAATTAAAGTTTTGCACCTCTTCAGGGAAGAGGTGAGTTTCTGAAGGGAGATAACCTAATGTTCTCAAAGTGAACAGAAATGCTGTACAATTTTATCATTTTAAATTAATATTTTATCGTAAAACATTTAGAAAGCAACTTCACTGAACTGATAAAAATAGTATACTTCTAATAAGAATTAGATATTGACTTGATGCAAAGTTTGATAAACAGGTATAGCTTCGTTAATGAAGACTTTGCAAGTATAAAGTGAACGAACCTCTCGTCATGGTTTCCATACAGGTCTCAGCCAGTGACATAATAAAAGATGCGCTGTGTTTACCATATGAGCTACGAACAGACTTGATTTGTACATTTATAAAAAATTCGAGAAAAGTAATAAACAGGAAGAATTTCTTAAAGTAAATTAGGTTTAGAATTAATTTCACTTTTTGTTTATCGCTCATTCAGTAATGAATTCGAGCGCTCTGGCTCTTGGCATATGATATATCATACGCTAAAAGTCTGCCTTCTTCTGACGAGCGCCCATGGCCCAGAAATAGAATCGCCGACTGACACCAGTCTGTTCGGGTTTTAACCCTGGGTTAAAAAGCAATCGGATGTCTAACCGTACTGATGAGCTGTGATACAGTGTGATGACATATATATATATATATATATATATATATATATAATTATTTTTATCTTCCTAAAACCGGATTTTATTATGATAATGTTATACCACTGCCTGTAAGTGAATACTCTGAAACCCAAAGCTGAATTAAAAACTTTGTTTCTGAGCCTATGCGCAGTTAACAAAGAAAATTTGAAGCCGATCTGAGCCTAAGAAAATAAAAGCCCATGAAAGAGACTTTATCAGTCGGCCGGCACCTCAGCTACGATTCACAACGCTCGTCTACAGCAAACTCCTATTTATAATGAAACCCGCTATAGGCCGTCACCACAGTAATTTGCAACTCATTCTTTCTCTCCTACCGTAAGAACGATTTTTATGACTCTAATTATCTCTTTATTTTAACGGTAGATATCCACGCCGATTTACCACTCGTTATATTTTCGTTAATACAATTATTTTTTTCTTAAAGCTCGGTCGTTTCTTCTTGGTTTTGACACCAGACGCTTAACACTTTCACTCTTAAAATTAAATACAATTACATTTTATTCAAATATATATTCGCCGTCATTTGCAAAACCTTGCTGCCACGTATTACGCAATTTTTTTTATCTGTTTTTAGTAAAATTTCACAGGTTTTGTCGTGAAAACATTTTCGTCGAACTATTGAAGACTTTCTCATCAAAACATTTTGCAACAATCGAAAAACGCAATAATCGGTTGGTGAAATGTCATGGGAATATCGCGGTTAAGATAGAACAGACCCCAAAAGTTTTAATTATTGCTATACGTCGCCTTGTCCTGTCACGGATGAGAAAAAATATTTTCCTATTTTACTTCCAGCAGCCCTGCTTATTTGATATTTAAGTTCATTATTCCAATAGAACACTACTTCGTGTGCTCAAACATCAACTTGAAATTAATTTAGTTCTTATGTTAAGCAGACTAGCAAACTTTGGAGGATACAGGTCTGAATGTGAGAGAATTGAAACGATTTCAACCCAGTCAGCCAAAATTCGAAAAACGTTTTACAGGTCAGTAAATACCTAGGAAGTGTTCTAACAGAAGACGGAAAGTGCAACAGAGATCCGAACGCGAATTGGCATGGCAAAGGAAGCATTCCAGAAGTTGAGTAAAGTATTAAGAAACAGGACAATTTCGCTAGAAACAAAGAAGAGAGTATTAGATTGCTATGTAATCTCAGCTCTTCAATATGGCAGTGAATGTTGGACAATATCACAAAGATGAAGGAAAAACTTAAAGCAGCGGAAATGTGGTTCTACAGAAGGATGCTGCGAATATCAGGGATCTAGCATATGAGCAATGATGAGGTTTTGGAAATGATGGAAATGAAAAGGAAATTAATACGGAGCATCAGAAAAAGATTGAAGCAACTGAAATGTGGTTCTACAGAAGGATGCTGCGAATATCAAGGATCGAGCATATGAGCAATGATGAGATTTTGGAAATGATGGAAACGAAAAGGAAATTAATATTGAGCATCAGGAAGAGACAGCTGAAGTTCCTGTGACATGCAATGAGGAATGTGGGCTTGGAGAACCTGATACTAACAGGCCGGACAAAGGGTGTTGTGGAGTTATTTTCGGCAGTGGAGGCTAGTATTTGTGCTAAAGCCGGTCCTAATCGGTTCGACGTACAAAAAGTTAGGAACTTGATATAATACGTATTACGCAGTGTAATCTTGTCAGGTCGCTGACTACTTTCGTACTCGACTAACTGTCGACTACTATCTTCCCTCATTGACTGACTCTTCACTACAGAATATGTGTGTTTCACTATAACAGAGGGAAAAAAGAGACAGGGGAAAGCAGCGGATAAAATATTTGAAGAAATTGATCAGGTTGATGATAGAACGAGGGTTGCGTGGTGTAACAGGAGAAAGCGTGCTAAGAGCCAACAGGGATAAGGAGATGTGGAAAGCCATGATCGCTTACGTCCTGCAAGGACAAGACACATAAAAGAAGATATATATACATTTGTGCGTTGTAGTGCAGTGAGTATCAGCTCGGAAGGAGAAATCGGAGAACCAAGTTCGAATTCCAGTCGAATTTGTTGCATTCAGTTACGCACATATGTCATCGAAAAAGTTATTAATCCGCCAATTATCCTTCTAGCTATGGGTTTAATAGCAGGCCAGTTGTATTCTATAGTCTTGGTTGGCAACCAGTCTACCGCAGGAAGTAATGTCAACCTTTTGCGGGAAAATCTTCTGCCAGTAATTTGAGACATGATCGGCCAAGCGTGTATCACATGTTGCACTTAACTGACCGACACAAACATCCCAGGACCCAAGTCATCGAAAACGAAGAGTTGTCGAAAACTTCTCCATCCGAAGTAGGGTTTCCATCTACAGTAAATTTTAATGTTTGATCATTTACTTAGATTCTAGGAAGCGTGTTTTTCCGAAATTTTTTATGCATATGTTATATATTCACCAAAGCAACTTGTGATTTTGTTAAACTCCATCACGGTCTGTGGAACGTCAGTAATTTATACGATAAAGAAACTCAGCGTTTATTGTTCTGTTGTAGTAACAAACCTCCACATTAAACTTTTATCGCCTGCATGAAAATAACAATCCCTTCCATTAAACATTATCTGGACACTGGAGGACAGTCTCTCTACTGCTGATTTGTTTATCAAACGTGACATTGGGTGTAATTAATCATAAGCAGGCCATCTCGTATTCATGAATAGCCACCGAACATCAAAACGCTTCACGGATAGCAAACTCCAAGATGTCTCAAATAACGTCATTAGATTTTTACTCAACTCAAACAAACAAACTCAAGTCTGACAATGTCCCTCTTTTTTACTTTTGAATTCCTAGCGACTAATTGCACTAAACGGAAACGCTGTTTTCCATAGAATTGGGGGTCTAAAACTATATCTTGTCCACTTTCAGGAGTTAAGAGCTAACAATAACATTCGTTCAAACCTACCGCCATATACTTGTAAGATTCCAACTAATTTTCTTCAAATATGGTTTGGTCTTACTAATTCTAACCAATTTCTTCAAATATAGTTTGGTTCTACTTAGCAGCATTTATTCTAAAAAGCTATCTAATAACTAACCATGAAAACTGGCCTTGGAGCTATCGGTTCTTCTGACAACGAAAACGATATCACATACATAAAAGTCCACAAGTGGAAGATAAAAATTACACAAACTATCGCTGAGAGAGTCTCAGGGAACCAAGAGCTCGTTAATCGTAACGCAAACTAATTTATGAGAATATCTTAATTGTTCAAACCGGAAATCCTCGTCATTCGTGCATGATTTATTCAAAGTCAATTCTGTTAATAACTATGATCAGGGTTGTTGGACCCGATCCAGCAGCCCAATTAGTGGCATAGAAAGCCATACAAGAGCTTTACTAGATTGGCTTTTCATTACAGCATATGGTTGCACTTTGTTTTATTACTATTTTCTTTATTTTCTGTAGCAGTTTTATTCACTTTAAATGAGACGCTTCAAACGAAATTCAAATGAGATTTGCACAAATGGAGATGAAACTTTGTGCAGTTGTTTAACTAATTTAACGGATGAAAAGTCCATCTGCGAGAAACGATAGGATGAAATATAAGAACATTATGAAGGATTTCTTTTCGATTGATTTTTCTAGGCCTGTTTCTTTCTCTTTGTTGGCACCGTTATAACATTTCGGCAGATGAAACCCGGATTCCTCACCTGTCGATAACAGCTGAATAAAATATGATTTAACTTGTTATTATTACAAATAGAACAAAGATAATATTCAAACTCATAATCTGAAATAAGTAGAGTATCTTGGTTTTTCTAGTTTTGCCAAATATTTTTTATAGAATTAATGAATAGCTTACGCACGTCTCTTTCGTCTTCAGGGTGCTCAGTAAAAAGCGGAGAATTTATTAATACTGTTTTATCTTTCAGAAAGAACTGACCTTGAATAACCTTCTTGAATTGGGCACCTCGAGGTGGTGTAATGGTTAGCAAGCTTGTCTTGCTAGAACCTATTCCAACTGAGTATTGAGTTCGATACTTACTGGGTACCCCATACTTTCGTCCTTGTGCAACATATAAGCAGTGCCTAGAAAATCAATGGACACCTGAAGGTGGTGTAATGGTTATCAAGCTTGTTTCGCTAGAACCATTACAACTGAGTAGTGAGTTCGATCCTCATTTGGTGTTCCTTATTTTCGGCTTTGTGTTACATCTTAAGCTACGCTTAGAAAATCACAATGACCTTCTTGAATATTCATGGCCCTTTAATAATCAGTCGACTCTCGCGTAATTACTTAACTTTGTTTTTTTTTATGATTGTTTTATTTGCTGTTTGACCTTGTGACTCGTCATTTAAAGTTTATTTGCAGACAACTTTCGTCTTTCGTACAGTTTTTGTATGGCGAAACAACTCAGTGGTTTTTGATGGTCAAGTTATACCTTACAAAGAACTGCCAACGTGGGAATTGACGAAATAGACTGATTTTTTTCAGTCACGTTAGTCGTCATCAGTTTTTAATGGTTGTCTCACGTCTCTCAGTTTACCGATTTTTTTTACTGGGTACCCTGTATGTGTCATATTTCTTCTCTCCAACAACATTCAAAGATTTCTTGCCAACTACACTCTTTAGAGTTTTTTTTAAAGCCTAAATGATCTTGAAATACGATAGCAAAAAATGTACAGATATTCATGGTAAGTGATGTAAAAACTGTTTAAACACATTAATTCTGGAGTAAATGTTGATTCTAAAACCCGATATTATTTCCCAGATAAGCTAATACTATCATACAATATACTATTTCGAACCAAAATGCAATCCTTGGTTTTTATGTTTAAAATGTTTCGGCTGATATATTCTCCGGTTTTCTTCAGGTCTCTCTCTTTGTCATACTCTCATTCGTTTTTAAAATTTAATCCGAAATCTTCATTCAATCCACCGTGATTGTTTTGTTTCGTTCTTAGCAATGTTTGTCTTTTTGTTATCACGTGATAGTTAAATCTTCAAAGTTCAGATGCATACTTTATCTATGTGCCGTATCTCTTTATATTGTGGGCGAATATAGCCCTCCACAATTTTCTACTCTTTGGGGCTTAGTAATGTTTATTATTTTGCTATCGCTCCCATTCCCTGCTTTGCCGGCTTATTAGGTAGGTCACGCGCTGCCTTCATCTGTCCTTTTTGTCTTTAATATATTTTTGTGGGTGTCAAATTTTCCAGGCCTTATGTTCTCATGTTTACCATATATAATAACTCTCTCATTCTGATTGCATCGAAAATTGTCCCATTTTCTTTCCATTTTTCTATAAACTTTCTCATTTATTACATACTCTGTTATTTTTAACAACCTTCTGTTGTATATTACGCTGGATCTGGACAAACATCGAGGTACACGTATACATAAAAATATCTTATATTTTTATTTTTTGTTGGTGACACTTGTGTCGCGCACACGAAGAAGCCATTGAGAGTCATTAGCCACTCTGTCTCTTCAGCAAAAAATTCTATACTTTACATAGTTTTAAAACTCCCACGTATTTTTGTTTTTCGTGTTGTCGCTTTGTTGATGTCATCTCCGGCCGGATGTATCTGCCAATGACCCCCGATGGTCCATTGCTTTTCAAGCCGAATGTCGTTTGTTCCTTTTGTTCCACTTTGTTGGCAACGTCTAAGGCCGGATATATCTGTCAACCACCCGTGTTCTTTGTTGACCTTAACTACGGCTGGATGTACCTCTCAATTATGTTTACCGTTCAGGTTAATAGATTACACTTCTGTAGAAACATATATATATACGTTCTACGCAAGCATACTGAGAATACATTTAAAATAATATTTTTGATTTACTGAATCATTAACAGCCTATTTTCCATATAACAATCTTTCAAAATGGGTGCCTGTTTATTTTAAACGCTGCCAATTTCGATTCTTCTTTTCACATTTTTCAAAGTGAATGCATCCGCGGTTCTACAGTTCGAAAAAATGTCATTCTTTTTTATTCATTCCTGTTCTTAAATTCTATATTTTTCATTTTCTCATTCATACACAGATTACAATTTCTGTCAGAATTTTTCTTTTTCTAATATACACCATTCTACTAATTGTATTTTCACTTTCTGTCGGCACTCTGGTACATTTATTTTTTTTAATAATCCTATCTATATATAATTAAATAGGATCATCTCAGCTGCTTAGCATTGTAAGAAATTTTAAGAAAAGCTGCATCTATAATGAAATGTTAAACTTGTAAAGACTTTCCATTTTCTTCCTTATTTAGCTATTTTTTCTGATTCAATTCATATTTTACAACTCATATGAAACTTCCGTGGTGGCTGGGGGGTAGTGCATTTTCAACTCATCTGAAGCTTCCGTGGCGGCTGAAGTGGGGTAGTGTATTTCCAACTCATCTGAAGCTTCCGTGGTGGCTGAAGTGGGGTAGTGTATTTCCAACTCATCTGAAGCTTCCGTGGTGGCTGAAGTGGGGTAGTGTATTTCCAACTCATCTGAAGCTTCCGTGGTGGCTGAAGTGGGGTAGTGTATTTCCAACTCATCTGAAGCTTCCGTGGTGGCTGAAGTGGGGTAGTGTATTTCCAACTCATCTGAAGCTTCCGTGGTGGCTGAAGTGGGGTAGTGTATTTCCAACTAGTAGTTTTCTTTGAAACCTGGATAAAAGCTTTTAATGATTTTCAAAACAAAATCTTTATTCCAACTCATTCTTTCTAACCCTCAGTCTCACTTTATTTTTCTGTTTTACAATAACGTACTCTTATTAAATATCTACACATACACGAATTGGTGCTTGAAAAGTTCTCAACCCGATCCATTTCGCAAACATAAACAAAACACGGGCCCTCTCTAGGTTGGATAAAAACCTTTCATCGCCCCACCCATATATTTTTAAAAGCTTTACTCGGTGTCTATTTGTAGTATTATATAGATACAAATTTAAACATTCCCGGAATTTAACTTATACATGACTGAACTCTTCTATATGCAGTGCCCCTTCATGACATGTGAGACCATGGTTCTCTAACAATTCCTCCCATTTTGTTATGGTGAAACACACATATTCTATAGTGAATAGACTCTCCCACCTAATTAAAGTAGTAGTAAGATGAACGAGGGTCAGTCA
Organism: Ascarosepion bandense; assembly: GCA_037127315.1. NCBI lineage: Eukaryota > Metazoa > Mollusca > Cephalopoda > Sepiida > Sepiidae > Ascarosepion > Ascarosepion bandense. The sequence continues at coordinate 2,905,683 of JBBBDQ010001045.1, forward strand.
GTGTTTGACAATAGTAGTCGAAAACGAAAGTAGTCAGCGACCTGGCAAAATTACACTGCGTAATACATATATCAAGTTCGTAACATTTTGTACGTCGAACTTATTAGGACCGACTAGCCTCCACTGCGAAAATAACTCCACAACACTTTTGTAGCTCTTAGTAATATTTGTCTTTTTACTAACCCTCCCAATCCTTGCACTGCCATCCAATTTCAGAAGCTCGTTATGTCGGTTTATATTTTACTGAGTCCCTTTTATCTTTTAATTTGTAATGTGAGTATTAAATTTTATTAGCCCTCTTTCCTCATTATGCTTTTATTTCTGATTCAAATTATAAGCGAAAACAAAAAATGCTTAACTTCTATGTAATATCAATCCCTCTAAATGACAGTGAATGCTGGACAATTTCCTCACAGATGAAGAGGGAATTTGAGGTTACTAAAATGCTATGGGCGTAACATGTAATCATTGGGGAAATTTGGGGGAAAGCTGAAACACGTCGGACGCCTGGATAATATTTTGGAGCGTACAATGAGGCTTGAACTAGTTTGACAAAATCCATCTTGCTCTAAGATAAACACTTCTTCATTTTCGATGTGCCCTGTCCTTTCAGGACGTAGGCGACCATGGCTTTCCACATCTCCCTGTTCCTGGTGGGTCTAGCACGCTTTCCCCTGTTGCACCATGCAACTCTCGTTTTGTCATCCACCAGCTCAAGCCCAAGCCCATAAATCTAGAATATAAATGTATAGAAACTATCATGGCTACAAAATGAGGGATCCGTTTATATAGTGATTATAATATTGAATTGACCCCTCATTTTATAGTCACATAATTTCTTATAAACAGTTAGCATATATATTCTTCTTCCATGTGCTCTGTCATTTCCACATCTCCCTGTCCCTGGTGGCTCTTAGCACGCTTTCTCCTGTTGCACCATGCAACCCTCGTTCCGTCATCCACCTGATCAGGTCCTTCAAATATGTTATCCGCTGTTTTCCCCTGTCTCTTTTTTTCCTCTATCTGGCCTGTCAGTATCAGGTTCTCCAAATTCTCTTTCCTCATTGCATGTCCCAAGAACTTCAGTTGTCTCTTCCTGAGGCTCACTATTAATTTTCTTTTTGTTGCCATTCTTTACAAAACCTCATAATTGTTAGCATGCTCGGTCCATGATATCCGCAGTATCCTTCTGTAGAACCACATTTCAGCTGCTTATTTCAAGTTAGCTTAGACTAGTAGGGGAAAAATAAATTCCGTTTCACTATGTTCCATGCTTTGTTTTTGTTGTGGATTCTTGTTTAGAAAACCACACAATATAATAACACAAAAAAGATATGACAGGGAAAAAGGTAAGTGTATTGAACAAAAGATATACAACCTGTACATGCTTAGCAGATTCAGGACTACTTGTTAGTGGAAGTCAAATATATACAAAGATGTAAGTCCGGGTAATAAGTCAATATTCTTGCTGACCAACGAGCGGCGGTTCAACTGCTCTGACAAACACCAACTCTAACAACAACAGCTACACTATTTATTCTGTATAATATACAAAATTGTGGCACAAGGCCGAAAAGGGGAGGGGAAGAGGTTGGTACTCACTGAACTATCCTATACCTAGCTAAACACTATCGCGACCTATTCACTCATTACAATTTACCACAAGAACCCATCCATCAACTTACAGCAACAGCTACTCAACTCGTTCTATGTAGGAAGGATTATTTGCATACCATGGAAAAGTCCATAGTGTGTGAAAAGGGGTGACTCCCCAACAGTTTTAATATTTTTCTTTCAGATTTACTGATTTTTATTATTATTATTATTATTATTATTATTATTATTATTATTATGTCATTTTTCATCATATTTCGATTTCTGCTTTGGTCTCACTACCAACCAAGTCTGCGGGGAGACCTAAGACAGGTAGTGGCGTGTTGTTATGGCTCCATTTCATGTTTTTCTATCTTCCCTATCATCCCTAGCATTACATAGACAAAGTTTTCCTTAGTGTGTGGGCTGTACTTAATAAGACAATTTTTTGTATATCTCTTAAGTTGGGGTTTCCAGGGATTCTTTCAATGTGTTGTTTTGTTCCATTTTTTATCATTCCAAGTGCACCTACTATCACTGGTACAACTCTTGTTTTCAATTTCCACATTTTTTCTATTTCAATTTCCAGGTCTTTATATTTTGACAGTTTTTCAAATTCCTTGATTGCTATGTTACAATCCGCTGGACAAGCCATATCAATTAATAGACAAGTTTTCTCCTTCTGGTTTTTAACAATAATGTCTGGCCTGTTTGCTTCAATTTTTCTGTCTGTGTAGATGGTGTAATATTATTATCATTATTATTATTATTATCATTATTATTATTATCATTATTATTTCTCAACAGTTTCTAAAATAATGATAAACACTACACAGTTTAATTTTTAATTCGGTCATATTAGTCAGGTAATATATGAAGCGAAGTCAGTATAGTAGGAGCTATAACTAACTAGTCAGTATACTAACAGATTAACTAAACGTTACTCTTGGGTGGGTTCCTTATATGTGTGCATGCTTGCGTACAAATTTCATTAGGTTATTATACGTTAATGTATTAATTATGCAATGTGATTATGAATTATCAATATGGTGAATGATCGGAGGTTTAAATAAAATTTCTACACCCTCTACGCATGTACGCTTTTTGTTTAATGCCTGCTATGCACAAATCAAAAGGCGGGAATGTGAAGCCTCTCTTAAAATCAGTATAGCATTCCACTCGTTCTCAACGATATCGGCGTATCACAGAAGCTTTATTAACGTTGATATTCACACTGCTTTGTGTTTCTTTATATTGTCATGCTTACCTTACCATGTGACTGGATAGAAAGGAAGGAAGGAACAGATTGAAATGTCTTATTTACCTGCATAAGATCATATAAATAGATAGATAAATGGAAGGATGGAAGAAATTGAAATACTTACTTACGTACCAGCATAAGTATAGATGGAAGGAAGGAAGATAAGAACAAGTTCAGATACCTACTTAATTACAAGGACAAGGATGGGTGGATGGATAGATAGATGGATAGAAAGAAAGAAAGAAGGATTGAAGAAAAGTAGAAATAATTTTAGATACCTACTTACGTACTAGCAAAAGACTAGATAGATTGATTGATAGATAGAAGGAATGAAGAAAGGTAGAAACAAAGGTGTAGTAGATATCGACTCGGAACAACAAATCGGGGAGCCGAGTTCGAATTCCAGTTGAACTCCATGCATTCACTTATGCACAAATACTCTTGGGAAAGGTATTAATCCATTTCTTTCGTCCAGTTATGAGTTAAATAATAGGACAGACTGGGTTCTATAGACTTGGCTGGCAACCAATTTGCCTCAGAATGTAATTGTAACCTACTACAGGATAACCTTCTGCCCAGTCAGTCATGTCTGTTTCGAGACATGATCGTCCAAAAGCGTGTATCACGTATGGCACTTAACTGACTTAAGTACTTGCATAAGGCCAGTTAGATAGATAGAAGAAAGGAATGAAGAAAGGAAGAAACAAATTTAGATACCTACTTACATGCCTCCATAAGACTTGGTATATAGATAGAATGAACAGGAAGAAGAAACATATATAAATACCTACTTCCGATCAACTACATAAGATATGTATGGAGTAAGGGACACACGCACGCACGCACGCACACACACACACACATATATATATATATATATATATATATATATATATATATATGGCTAGAAGGTTTGAAAGAAATAGATAGGTTTAATAATCTGCTTACAACCAGAAGGATATAAATAATTAACGCAATATTTAGATACCAGCTTTCGTTTCTTCACATGACGAAAACGATAGCTATATGCATTGATACGTACATTGATATATATATATATATAAATATATAAAGAATTTGAATACCTACTTATATGTATCTACTTGAACACCTACTTATATATCTATGCAAGATCAAAATGATTGTCATATTCACTGATATGGAAAGAAATAAAAAACGGAAAATAAGCGATAAAACAAACGCATTGAAACAAATTTTATCGAGCATCATTATCGATATAAAGCATCAGTTGCCTTGCAGCAGCAGCACCTAACGTAGGCAGATTGCGTCCCGAGAATAAACTGAGATTATACGTACATAAAATGTTATGATTTTAAACTTATCTCACCATTTATTTTCGAAAAGTGTCTTCAAAGTATGTAAATAAAATCTTTTTCATTAATAATTTGGTTTTTAAAAAATCATCTTTTATTTTTTTCAAACGTCTGTTTTCCCATGTATACAAGAATTTAATGTTTGTTCCAGAACAAATGCACAATCAGCACCGATATATTTTGGTTTTAATTCGGATAGCTTGGATGTGAGGCTCGATAAGAAAGAGACTTAAATTCAGGCGGAAAGACACGTGATTAGTGAATACTTTTTGCGTTGGTTTGCTCCCGCTAATAGCAAAACTTTATGGTGGGGAGTTGCGTTTCGGCCTCTTTGTTTTGCTGCTACGGAGCAAAAGATTAAAGACACAAAAGAAAAAGCCTTTTTTCTCTATTTTAGTTAGAATTTTCAATCGACCTCTGAGCAGACGTTGGAAATCTCATTTGCTACATTCTATCTTTTAATTATTTTTATTCGCTTTCATTTATTTATCGGTCACAACTTTTGACAAATAACGAAACGTGTGATCCTGACTAATCGATTGTTGTTGTTTTTATGGCATATCAACCTCGGCGGGTCATTTATTGCCAACTAAATTTTATTTATTGCTGATAATACCTTTTCTTTCAACAATATATTGTTGTTTTTATAAGTTTTGTGTCTAGTACTACTTTTTCTTTGCGAGTACCAAGATTCATTGGGATTTATTTTTAAGGGCAGGGTCCCCAAATCCTACCCTGTTATTTAATCCATAACTGGAGTGAATGCAGGGTATTCAACTGGAATTCGAACTCGAACTCTTTCCGAGCCGATATCCACTGCACCACAACGCACATCCATCACTAAACGCTTACAGCACCTGGTATTCCCAAGCGGTCACCCATCTACGTACTGACCAGGCTCATCGTTGCTAAACTTCGGTGATCGAGCGAGAACCGGTGTATTCAACGTGATATGGCCGTAAGGCCCTCTCTAATCGAATAAACAATTTTATTTTAAACGTTCCTATTTGTGATTGAGCGTGTCATGCGTTGGTTAGAGAGACTGGCAGGGTGTGTTCCTTACGTTCATTTTTAGACAAATACTCTTGTGAAATGTACGGTTCTATATTTCTTCCCTAACTCCAGCTATGGATTAGGAATCAGTGCTCTCTAGCCTTGGTCGGCCACCAATCTTGGCAAAGAACAACACTGAATTGAAAACCGATTGTTGTACTAAGGAACAGATAGCTCTTCAGCTTTTATGGGCAATATATCAAAAGATGGTGACAATAAAATCTTCCATCTCCCAGAAGTCTCAACCAGTGGGTATGTGAAGGCCCGTAAAAGCTCAGAATGTCCAAAATCGTGTGAGTTGGGGATAGTGCTTACTTTTCCTTTATTGGTATTACCGTATTCTATTCAAGTTTATTTTATCATTCTACGGATTATTCTATCATTATACGGATTATTATAAATGATCTGTGACACACGCTTAGACGATCATGTCTCGAAAGAGACATTACTAAATGGGCAAAATTTTTCCCGCAGTAGGATGCCGTTACTTTCTGTGGTAGAATGCCAATTAAGACCATAGAACTCAATTTGTCCTGCTATTTAACCCACAGCTGGACGGAGAAGTGACGGATTCATACCTTTCCTAACGATATTTGCGTATATTTGAATACAATGAATTTAACTGAAATTCGAACGCGGCTCTCCGATTTCTCGATATCCACTGCATAGAACAAGCTGACATGATATTCTGTTATGTCAGGACAATTTACGAGTGGTACTAGTACACTGTAACCTGTACCACCTGTCACATGGTCGAGTCAAGCGAAACTATTCTGGTTCCTCACAAGTCTTTTCTAGTGAAGTAGGTATCTAGACACCCAGCAAGATTGAAAAGAAAACCTGTCAAAGATCAGGTGAACCTCTGGCCGTTAGTCCGTTACCAGTATGCGTAAACTGGTCTTTATAGATATGCACGCAAGTCTACTTGCCCAAGACACGCTACGCTGGGCTTAATGCCCATTTTTGAGGAGGAAATTGGTCAGGTGCTCAGCTGCTAGAGCAATCGTACGGCCAGGCTTGATCATGATGTTGATTCAAGATTCAGCGATTGATCAGTTATTTCGACTGTATGAATGTTTATATGCTATTCACCCTGATCGGGCACCTTGACAGTTACCACGCTTGTCTCGCTTGGACCATTTCAACTGAGTAGTGAGTTCGATCCCCACTGGGTGTCCATTACTTTCGGCCTTGTGCTACATCTAAGCTAGCTTAGAAAATCACTCTTCATCCTGATCAAATTAAGTATATACCTGAAAAATCTAAATTTAAAACAGACGATATTGAGACGTCACATGTAGGTCAAAAATAGCTGTAAAGATTTGAGTCTTATTGTTTTCGACTATTTAATCGTGTGCGATATAATTTTTGTACTGGCTTCTAAAAACAAAAGTAACTCCTTTAATAAACTGAAAACTTGTTTTTTTTTTTTTTCAGTCCTTCCATGAATATTCAAGTGGCGTGTGTAGAGCACGATGCGCGAAAGTAAAAATACAGTCACGCATTTTTAGAAACAAAAATATAAGTCTTTAAAAGCAAATTTAATGAATGCTTAGCATACATATAATGAATCGTCTATTCAACAAATTTAAATTAATATATTTGGCAGGAATGATTCTTGCAAACATGCCTTATCAAAAAGAATAAACATTTTATGTCTATTAAATTTATTTATGTGTGTTGTGGTGCAGGGATGTACGTCGTGGTGCAGTGGATATCGACTCAGAACGATACATCCATTCATTTTTCTTTCAGTCTACGGTTTCGCTTTAACTGGAAACAACTATTGCTTTTTAGTCTTTCGTGCCAACGTCCAAAGAGTCTGAGCTCCAGGACTATGGATTAGTTTTAAAGCTTTCATTACACCCGAGCAACGCCGGGCTATATTGCTAGTAAAGAATAAATGGTTAACTTTATATGCATTAATTTACACACGTAACATACATACATACATACATACATACACACACACACACACACACTAATGCAAACGTGTATGCGTGTTTACGAGTGTAAATTAATGCATATAAATTTTGCCACTTATTCTTTATGCTGAGTTACGTATATATTTGTTTCTTGGGCAGATCACCCTCTTACATACACACACACACACACACACACACACACACACACACACATATATATATATATATATATATATATATATATTGTAAACATATACTGTTAAATATAAGAGACAATGTCTATTATGTTTAATCAAGAAATTTCAATGGAACCTCATTAAACGTCAAATTGGAGATTTTTTGTCTTTATTTTCAACTGAAATTAAAGCCAAAATACGACATTTAGAACGGCTCATGATTAAACATAAGACATTCATTGTCTCTTATGTTTAACAGTATATGTTTAGAAAATTATTTGCTGCCTCGATACACATATCTCTCTCTCTCTCTCTCTATATATATATATATATATATATGTGGGGTGGGGGGAGAAAGCGTGAAGATTGATGTGTGCCTGCTTGTTTCTGCCTATATGTGCCGACATTTCTCCGTTCACATTTATGCATAAAAAGGAATTGAGATTGGAAACATCAGGCTCTCTAGTGACGTCATTCTATTTAACCCAGAAGCTATGGAGATCAAAGTCGAATCTAGAAACTCAACAACTGTTTTAGGACATTCACAGTGTTTATTATTATTATTATTATTATTATTATTACCGTTGATGTTGCAACAACTGTGTATTTCCTTCAGTTTTTATTGTTTTTATTACAACACTTCGTCGAAAACTTCTCCATCCGCAATCGAGCAAAACGAGTTGAATCGGAAATAAATGTCACATTCTACGAGTTTTGAACTCACCTCCCATGCCTTAAGACACTGTTTCCCCAAACAGGAGTAAATTAGCCAAAATTAGATAAATGTCGCTCTTTCTATCGTGACGGTAAACCTTTAAATAAACTTTAAACTTTTTTTCCCCGACAATTCTAAACAGCTTAAGATTTATGGTGTCTCGTTACAGTGAATGAAGCTGACAGTTTGAACAATCCTTCGACAGAGTTTATATTTCAAATTTTGATTTTAAAATAAACACGTTAGCAAATTATATCATTTAATTATTTTATTTTACGCATTTTCTTTTACTTATCATATTTTTCTGTGTAGTTACATATCTTGGGTAAAAATAATTGATGCGTATTTTAGGATAATGAAGAAAAAATTCAGATGTTCTGGTGTAGGAGATCGCCTTTTAGGAACTTTGCTTGAACGACTTCAGCTACGAAAATCTCAATGATTAAACGGGGTCAAAATCTCTTATTTTTCTCTCAAGTGTTAAACTCCCATTTATCTAAGTTTTACAACTTTGTTATTAGTTTATATTCTATTTATGGCGGACCTGAAGGAGATTACCACCACCTTTTAAATTTGTTGTTTTTCTTTTTCTTTTTTTTTTACTTTTTTCAGTGCATTATTATCGATTATTACATAAAGTTTCCGATTATCAAAAACAAAAATTGGAAAATTTCAATATTTAAACAATTTTAGCGGGGGTTCAGTTTCTCATACAACGTTATAGTAAATCGATCCTCCATTTTGGAACCACTCGCATTATGGTGGCTTTGTTTTGGTTTTTTGGGACGAGTTGTTGCTCTTGTTATTGTCTTTTTTAAGTTTTCTTCAGTTCTTACGATGACATCTTCCTCGGAAACTCCAAGGATGGCTTTATTCAAAAATTTCGCAAAGGATTCAGTTGTTGAACATGCGCAAGCAAAACAGTTAACTGCACAGGATCGATTTACTATAAGGTTGGATGAAAAAATTACCCCACCTCAAATTGTTTAAGTATTGAAGTTTTTCCAAATTTCCTTTGTCAATCGAAAAGTTTATGGTTTAATCAATAATATTGCACTGAAAAAAGTAAAAAAAAAAATGATAATCATCAAATTTACAGGTGGTGGTAATGTTGAACTGGCGAGTGTTTGCAAAATGGAGGATCGATTTACTATTCAGTTGTATGAAAAACTGAACCCCCTCTTAAAATTGTTTAATTATAGAAATTAAAAAAAATTGTCACTCGGAGATTTTAGTGTGTAAACGATAAGATTGTACAAAAAATTAAAAACAACAAATTTAAAAGTGGCGGTAGTCTCCTTCAGGTCCGCCGTATTTATTATGTCATTTTTATTTTTTTTTTTTTATTTTATTTTAGGAAAAGCATTTCGCTATTCGACAGGATAAAGAATGCGACTTCAAGCCTCATTGAAAGCATTTTATTTTCATTATCACACATTTTCTCTCACGATCAAAGAGTCAATCGATTCAGTTTATTGTAATGACCAAAGCAATAAAAAGATAAATCTTACACGGAGAAAATATTATGTAGGATGCGAGAGAAAGTCATTGTTAACAGCCTGAAAAGAAGACCGAACAAATAAAAAGGCATGAATCCATTACCCTCTTTCCTTCTTCTTTATGTGCCGTGTCCTTTCAAGACGTAGATGATCATCGATCTCCACTTGCTCTTATACCTTGTCACTCTTAATATTTTTCCTTCTGGTATCCCCCCCAAACCCCACTCCGCCATCTACCTGCTCAAGCCCATCAAGAAGGTCTCGCACTGATTTTCTCTCTCTTTCCCTCTATCTTCTCCAAGCCCTCCTTCCTTATTCTTCTTCTTCTGCTATTTGCCCTGTCCCTTCAGGACGTAGGCGGTTATGGCCTTCCACGTTTCCCTATCCCTGGTGGCTCTGAGCACGCCTTCTCCTGTTACACCATGCAATCCTCATTCCGTCATCCACCTGATTAGGGCCTTCAAATATGTTATCCGTTGCTTATTAAACGTCGTGCAAATGGCAATAAAAATGAGAATGGTCCGAATAATGTAAATACTGTAAATACTATCTCATCTCAGAAATATTGACAAATACTATGGGTTTTATTGAATTTTATTTAAATAGGAAATTGTCATTATTATGTGCTTTACTATTCGTACCTGCATGTTCATTTTGTTTTTGTCATTTAGCTGCCCTCTGATATCTGTAAAGAATATTAATCGGTACGGTCTTTTTTTTTAAATACATTGTATCTAATGTTACAAGTTCTTTTACGCTTCGTGGGTCGATCAGTGTTTCATTTTGGGAGGAGAAATCGATCTTTGCATCATTCAATAACCATCATGTCAAATAGTAGAGCTTTGAATGCTTGATATTTTTCCTCACAGAACAGCTGCCAATTTTATCGAGATTTTGCTTAAACAAACATTACAAAATATTAAAGTAACAAAGTCAACCAGAGATAAGGTGCGTACAAGAAGGGGTGGAAACATTTTTTATCTGAAATTTTATTTTCGTGAAATCAAAAAAAAAAAAGTAACAATGTTTTCATTCAACATGAAATCTGAGAAACTTCATCACTATTTAAATATATAAATTATACACACACGTCGGTATGAATGACCTCCCTTTAACGTATATCTGAAGCAACGGACAAAATCTGGAGTAGCCGGCTTGATTAGTAAGTCTTATGGGCTGAGGACGGAGTTACGGCAACACTGGATACAAGCCGCTGTTTCACGAGCTAATTGCTATTTGACTGGCCATCCCTTCGTTTACATTAGTGTAACCACATGTGTAGCTATTGCTCCATTGGTCTCCTCTTTTTTATATGACAGTTTGTTTAAGTGGTTTTATATCCATCATTTTCTATAAACGTGTCGTCTGGAGGAAGAGTCAGTCAGTTAAGTGCCATACGTGAAACACGCTTGGGCGATCATGTCTCGAAAGAGACATGACTGACTGGGCAGAAGATTATCCCACAGTCGGTTGCCATTGCGTTCTGCGGTAGATTGGGTTCTATAGCCTTGATCAGCAACTAATCTGTCCTTTTATTTAGCCCATAACTGGAAGGAAGAGACGGATTAATACCTTTCCCAAGAGTATTTGCGCGTAAGTGAATGCAATGAATTCAACTGGAATTCGAACTCGGCTCCCCGATTTCTCATTCCGAGTCGATATCCACTGCACCACAACGCACATCCGAGGAGGAAGAGCAGAAAAGTAAAAAAGGGTGAATTAAACAGTAGCAGCACAAAATGGTGCTTGACAATGTCCATGTATTTTACAGGGTTAGATGGGATTGTGTGCCGGACTAAATGTATAATTCTATATATGATTCCTCTTTCTTTTGTAATTGTTAAGATTCCCTAGCTATAGAAATGAACTCTTCCTCCGTCAATAAATACTAATCTGAGAGACTTCCTGTAAGACAGTCGAGACGTAGCGTAACTATACCGTTCGGATTTACACTTCTCTTTGCTGTTTGTCTATATTTCTGAGGACTTACGGCCTATCACGTTGAATAACCCGGTTCTCGCTCGATCACCGAAGTTAAGCAACGTTGAGCCTGGTCGGTATGTAGATTGACCGCTTGAGAATACCAGGTGCTCTAAGCGGTTGCCGGTTTTTTCTTTTCCAATCTTTTCACTCTTCCGTAGCCCCCTGCACATCACTGGCGTTACCGCCTTGCTCGGGGTGATATGATTAAAAAATAAAAATAAAAAAAAAATAATGATGAATCATATACATTGAATGTATAACAAACCAAAAGCTGTTTTAGATAATGGAGAGAATAAGCTTGGCTGAGGCTTTGAAATTCAAATAAATAATACAATCCAATCATTAAGACCAAATATTGTCATAATAAACAAATAAAAAAATATCTTTGTCCTTTTTTTTTTTAATCATTTCACCCCAAGCAAGGCCAAAAAGACACTAAGATTCAGTGGTTTACTAAGTGTGAAAGAATATAAGAAAAAGAAAAACGTTATTAAGGAGCAAGAACAATAACAGAAGATAACGATTGACATTGCATTTAAATTTTTTTAAAATTCATATTTGACGAGAAAGCAATGAGCTGCAAGAGTTTCACAAGCGAGAAGTGCGAGAGAAGAAGCTGTTATCATAGAACTTACGACTGCATCTGGCCATTTCAACAGGAAGCAAGATGATTAAAAAAATAAAGGATTTGTCAAATGAAAAAGATATCTTTGAATACCGACTTAAATAAATAAATCTCCGAATTAGGACATTCAAGTCCACTTTTGAACTACAAGTCCATCTTTTGTCGAGATTGGAATGAGATGATTGGGCAGCTCCAGCCTAAATTTGGCTGCAATACTGTATTTTCCCCTGGTTTGACTTTTGTTAAAGAAAACAGATGGTCAGTGTACTCAGGTACTTTCTAAAGCAGGATAAGGGCTGACCATTTTCCCAATCTTTTTATCGTATTAATAAATTCTGTTTGCGGTACGGAGAGAACTTGAGTTCCGAATGATGCTCAAGGCAAGAAGCGGCATTGAGAGTTTACCCATTCATTGTGATTGGATAGTATTTAGTCAGCTCAGTCCTGGGGAGAAATCAAAAGTACGCGTAAGGTTTGAAACCATAATACTGAGAGGGCAGCAGTATTGAATATACTTGCTATAATCTCATCTTTCGCAATAGCTAGAAGATAAGTCAAAAAATACCATAGCAAGTAAAATTGGATATTTCATTGTATTAAAAATAAAAAGTTAGCGTCTTTTTGCATGTTTATGTTGAAGATAGTTAATATTATATTTTTCTTTATAAAATTGTTAGTTACCGAGAGAGATCCTTAATTAAAAGACAAAAAAAGTTTTCTTTTCTATTTTTATCGGCTATTCTAATCTTCTTTTTCGATTTATTTTTAATATCCTAGAGACACAAATTTCAAAGTGTTGGAATTTTGTCATAAAAAATGACAAAACTTTTACTGATTCCAATCAGTTTCGAATTTAGCAAAAAAAAAATTGATGCAATTAATTGAGAAATTTCTACTTGAGGGTTTTTTTTTTGCGGAAGATATAATGGACAGAAGGTCGCTAATGCAATAATATTCTCGCAAGAAAAATATGTTTTTCCAAGATTGTATGACGATAATCTCCCATAATGCATTGCAACTTTTAATTTGTTTTGCATGTCCTCCCAATTCTCGAATACTTTCTAACTCTTTTTCTCCTGAGAACTTTTTCTTTTGATGTAACAATATATTTCTCATACTTTCGTCTCTCTTCGTCTGTATCAATCAGTTAATCAATCGATATTCTTTTCTCTTTCGATCTCAATGGTATTTCCATCTTCTTCACAATCGATTGATCGACCTCCTTCCATCTTCTTCGCGCTATCTATCTCGCTTTGTATATCCCTCCATTTTCTAATTTGACTTTCCATCAATCAACTAGCCGATCGACTTCTCCTTCTCTCCCTCCCTCCCCCTCTCTTCACTTTCTGATTTTGTCTATTAATCAAAATCTTCCCCCCTCTCTCTCTCTCTCAATAACGCATGGTGTCCTTCTTTTTGTCTTTCTGTCTATAAAACAATTAATCAATGGATGTATCTCTTCTCTCTGTCTCTCAACCTATTCGATCCTTCGCTCTTCGTCTCTACCTCTTTTTTCTGTCTCTCTCTCTCAACCAACGAACAAACATTTCCCTATCATCCTCTCTTGCATGTTTTCTGCTCAATAACTATGTACTCTCTTCGTTTATTTTTTTTGTCTTTTTCTCTATCTGTTGATCAGTCAATCAGTAGATGAATTTTTACACATATTTTTGCAATAATTATGTTGTAGAGTCGTGAATAATATATATCTATATCCTCGCTATTATAATAAAAATCATATATATATATATGATGAGTCCCTCCTGTCACGCTCAATGGGGATGACCTGTGAGGAACAGCTCATAAACCTCTCAAATATTTTGACGGCAGGGGTATACTCTATATATCTATATATAGTCATCCGCAGACAGATCTGATATATACACATATATTAAATTCAAAAAGGATGAGCAAATAAATAAAATCTAAAAACCCGATCCTATTAATATTAATTTTATTAATATTAAAATTGATCAGTGGACGGCTCGATATAAATAGTATTATTAATTTACAGAGTAATATATATATATATCCTGTCACGCTCCTGTAAAGAGAAGCGGCAGCGTCGGCTCAGTCCATTAAAGAGACAAAAGCGAGACAGCGTCGGCTCATTTCATTGTTTTTATTACCAGTTATTAAACCTCTCACCGTGGGTTTGCTATTTAACAGTGCCTGATCATTTTATTTCATTTTTATGCAATAATTATGTCAAGTTTGTGGTGCAGTGGCTATCGGCTCGGAACGAGAAATTGGGGAGCCGAGTTCGAATTCCAGTTGAATTCATTGCATTCACTTACGCGCAAATACCCTTGGGAAAGGTATTAATCCGTCTATTCCTTCCAGTTATGGGTTAAATAACAGAACAGATTGGGTTCTGTAGCCTTGGCTGGCAACCAGTCTACCGCAGAAAGCAATGGCAACCTACTGCGGGATAATCTTCTGCCCACTCAGTCATGTCTCTTTCGCGACATGATCGCCCAAACGTGTATCACGTATGGCACTGAACTGAGTGAAGACTATATATATCTTCTCTATTATAATAAAGACCGTTGTGCATTTATTTGTAAGCTATATATATATATATATTACGGAAATCAACGAATTTTAACGAAACCTGGGTATAAGCAACCGACAATTTGAAATGAATTGTTTGAACATTATTTTTTATCGATACTTAAATACGAGTATCGATAAAAACTAATGTTCAAACAATTCATTTCATATATATATATATATATATATATATATATATATATATATATATATATATATGATAATAACGATATTGATAATAATTGGCTCACTTTAGATTTTTCGTGTATATATATATAATCTCCTGTCACGCTCAAGGGTTTTGATTTTTTTTCTCATGTCTTAATGTAAGATACCTAATAGCAGGTACATCAATATATATGTTGCAGTCATTTTAGGTAGCATATCGATATAAATATTTTGCCGTCATTTTTTATCGCACGACCCCCCCCCCCACACACACACACTAAACAAAATTTTCAATAGAAACACAATCAAGTTATAGTTGTACTAGTAATTTTAGAAAATTTTATAAAAAAACAAAACGACAGAAATTTAGATAGCATTGTACAAAACATGATCACTAATAAAGAATGCAACTGCAAGGACAAAAATAAATGCCCAGTTCAAGGACTTTGTAATACAAAAGAAGTAATTTACAAGGCAAAAGTACATGAGAAAAAGAAAGTATATTTGGGGTCAACCAAAAATACCGTTAAGACCAGGTGGTTCAATCCCAAATCTACATTCAAAATAGAAAGCTTAAAAAAACTGTACAAATTTGGTTAGCCACGTGTGGAAATTGAAATTAAAATATGGAAAAGACCCAGACATAATGTGGAGTATAGTGAAAACAGTCAAGCTTTACAACGGTGGCAAAATATGTAGACTGTGGCAGGAAGAAGTTAACGATTATTATATTCCCAAACAAAAATGAACTATTGAATGAAAGAACATAAATTATAACTAAGTGTAACCATACTAAAAATACCTATTATGTTCATACAACCATGAATGAAAACGTTATAATTTCTTGTAATTTTAAAAAATACTCCTCAGTAATTGTAGATCTAGAAATAACTGTCCGTTTGAGAGTAAATGTAGATCGGAGAATGTCATCTATCAAGCCGCCATCTACCCTAAGGAAAATAAGGAGAGATGTAATGTTTATATCGGAATTTCGGTGGGAATTTGGAAGCAACAGATTTATACCCATAGGCACTTCTTCACCAACCCTAGTTTAAGATACCAAACAGCCCTTTCTAAAAAATACTGGGAATTTTTAAAAAAAAGTAACTTAAACCCCAGATAAAACGGAAGCTCCTGGGCAAGGCTAGAACCCCTAATAGTTTAAGAGATAGATGTAATCTGTTTTAGAGAAAAAATTAAAATCTTAAAATTTAAATACCAAAATATAGTCCTAAACAAACGAAGGGAGGTCATAAGGGAGATCATAAGGGAGATCATAAGTATGTGCCGTCATAGAAATGAGTACAAATTACAATAATTATCCTATTCTTCGAAATAGTCACATTAAGGTTTTTTTTTTTATTTGTCCAAGCAGTTATTTTACACCACCTACCACTACTAACTCAAGGGTCAAGCCACATTCCTTCCACTACCAAAGAGGAATTACTAGTAAAATTCTCCCTAGCCCTACCCTAATAAAACCAATACCTTCCAACCCCTTCCTTTACCGAAGCTAACCTCTGGGCTTAGAAAATTTCCGCATTCTCCGTTTATAAGGGGTTGAAGAATGCATGTCTTAAATGATATGTTGAAAATGGCTATTTCTCCGCTAAGTTGTATCTGAATTTACAGATAAATAAATATATATATATATGTGTGTGTATGTATGTATGTATGTGTGTGTGTGTGTGTGCGCGTGCGCGCATATATATATATTATGAAAATGTGTGTCATTCAGCGGATAATGTTCAAACAAATAATTTCAAATTGTCGGTTTTTTATAACCAATTTCGTTAATCTTCGTAACATGTTTACATATGTTGACATTACGATACGTTTCAGAGTAATTATTACGATGAATTGAAAATTGTGTTATGTAGGCTTGATTTAACTTCGTTTATATATATATATATATATATATATATATATATATAGTTTTATTGATTAGAAAAACACGGTCAACCAAATTAGTTAGTGTGGTAATACCAAGCAAGCGAGGAACCGGATGTTTGCCCTCAAAGGTCCAGAAAGCAAATGACCAAAACTGATCTTTGCGCATCTGGGCTCCACGCAGAAGTTTCGGTAGTAAACAAAAAATACATAAATATCAATTTTTTTTTTACGGACCCTTTTCGCGAGCCGACGTGATATGTTTATCGTCCATTGGGAAGCCCAGGATTAAATCCAGGTGTGAATTTCCAAATGACTTGTTCGGAGCTCCGAAAACGAAATAAAAGGACGACACAAGAAAACAATCGACAGTAGAGAAAATACGAGCATAATTAACACGTCCCTTGACAAACGTCAAGCGATCGCATTATGGTTGCCTCCCCTTTCCTTCTCATCTTCTTCTTTACTGTTCACTGAACCACTTAATAACTCACAGATACCCGAAAGACCGAGCGGAGAATTCAAAGACACTCCTAACAAACGAATACACACACATACATACGCACAAAATCTTTTCGGCAATTACTGCTATAAACATTTGTAACGACCTTTGTACTAACCAAAAGACATTACTTTTATTTGTAAAAAAAAAACTTAATTTATTTATATATATATATATATGTGTGTGTGTGTGTGTGTGTTGTTTCTATACACAATTTGATTTTCTTGTTTTATACCCCTCTTATAGTGGGCTATCTAACTGAATTTGGCTTTGTTAGTAATCTGTTTCAACACACAAATACACTTCATCATAACGGATAACCCACTATAATAGAAACTGGCTAAATGTCAACTTCTTTCAAAAGTTTCGTGCAGACCACTCATTCTCACACTTTTTGGTTCCGAAGACGGAAATTTACCAAAGTGCAATTCCACCAAATTCACAAAAAGAAAGGTAACAAGGGGACTGGATAATTTCAGATATATATGTACGGAGCAGGTGTCTACGTTAACAGTAGCCTTGTGTTAGACTTACCATCGTTGATAGAGTGAAACACACTGACCCACATATTACTTCATATGTGTTGACACGTTTCGTTCATTGAGGTAAAAGATGCAGAGATTTTACAGCTACATGACCCAGTAGACAAAAGCATTGGTTGGATCTAGTAACTTGGCCCAAAATGTTGTGAGTTCAATACCTGGCGGCAGCAGTGACAAACCAAAAGTGTTAGAAAGTTAAATCTTTTTATAATTATTTCACCTCAAGAAAGGCAGGACCGCCACTGGTGCGCAAGGGGGTTACAATGTGAAAAAAAAACAAGATACAGAAGACGTCGAAGAAAGGATAAGAGATGAATGGGAATCAAGGTACGCAGATGATACAGTGATAATAGCAGAAACGAAAAGGAAGCTACAAGACCTCCTACAGAAGGTAGATGAAGAGAGTGAAAAGAAAAGACTACAAATAAACTACAAGAAAACTGAATGCATGGTCATCAGCAAAAAGAGTAGCCCAAAATGTCAAATACAGGTGGGAGATACTAAAATCAAGTAGGTACAAAAATCTAAATACCTAGGAAGCGTTCTAACAGAAGACGGAAAGTGCGACACAGAGATCCGAAGGCGAATTGGCATGGCGAAGGACGCGTTTCAGAAGTTGAGTAGAATATTAAGAGACTAAAATTTTGCTAGAAACAAAGAAAAGAGTATTGGATTGCTATGTGATATCATTTCTTCAATATGGTAGTGAATGCTGGACGATATCATCGAAGACGAAGGAAAAACTTGAAGCAATTGAAATGTGGTTCTACAGAAGGATGCTGCGGATATCATATATGAAGCATGTGAGCAATGATGAGGTTTTGGAAAGAATGGAAACGGAAAGGAAATTAATACTGAGCATCAGGAAGAGTCAGCTAAAGTTTCTGGGACATGCAATGTAGAACGTGATACTAACAGGCCAAATAGAGGGAAAGAGAGGCAGGAAAGCAGCGGATAACATATTTGAAGGCCTGAGCAGGTGGATGACGGAACGAGGGTTGCGTGGTTTTACAGGAGAAAGTGTGCTAAGAAACACCAGGGATAGGGAGACGTGGAAAGCCATGATCGCCTACGTCATGAGGGGACATGTCACATAGAATTAGAATCCCAATATAAGAAAAAATATCAGTTACTGTCATCCAATAATCGATCAGCTGTATTAGAGCTAAGTAATATTAACGTTGTAAAGGTATTGTTGTATAAGTCACGTCTTAGATTCACTTTATATCAGCTTCATCTCATGTTCTTATAATTTTATGTGCCGTGTCTCTTCAGGACTTCGGCGGTCATGACTCTTTCCAACTTCCTCTCCTTTGTAGCACTTAGCTACTCCTGGAATAGAGAAGCATGCTTTCTAAAAGCTAAACAAAATACTAAGAAACTCCTTCTTCTTGCTCTGACATCTATTTACACAAGTTTGTTAAACACCACAGACAAACCTTTCTATCCGTCGTCAGCATGGCTGAACCTAGTCTCTTAGAGAGCAACACAGTGCGCCTCCCTGACATTATTTATTAACTGACCTGATGTTAAATTATTTGTATTCAGCTGAGCACAAATACCCTTGGGAAATGTATTAATCCGTCTATTTCCTCCAGTTATGGGTTAAATAATAGGACCGATTGAGATCTATAGCCTTGGCTGGCAACCAGTCTACCGCAGAAAGCAATGGCAACCTATTGCGGGATAATCTTCTGCACGGTCAGTCATGTCTCTTTCGAGACATAACCGCCCAAAGTATGTATCACGTATGGAACTTGACTAACTGACTGATGTAGAACGATACATCGAATCTGCGTAGACTGCTAGGAAGGTTGGTTCACTGCGTCGGGCCAGAAAATTATTCTCGTCAGAACCCATTTTATAATCTACCATTCGTTGGTGCATTGAATACTGTTGCCATATCAGGTTGAGTACTTCTACTATTCATTTCGATGTTCGTGACAAAATCCAAAGAAGGATCTGCAATATAATCAACCCTGATTTGGCATCTCGACTACAGTGTTTTTTTTTTTGGGGGGGGGGGTTTATTGACGAGACGTGGTTTTATTATGTCTTTTCTAGAAATATTTTCATGGCAACTGCTCTCAAGAGTTTTTTCTCTTGGTGAGCCGTCAACATGACTTTAAGCGAGCTACTAGACTAGCATATAGGTCCCACCATTTTACTGGTGAAATAGCTAATTGTAACCACCATTTCTACTCTAACAGTTTCTTTGCAATACTTTCTTCCAGTGAAAATCTCTTCCGTTTACTTGCTTCCCTGATAGCTGCAATCTCTAAAAATCTAAATGCAACGCTAATTGCCATCTTCTTCTTGAATCCCGTCCATTTATCATCCTTTCTTTAATACACCCTGTACTCAGTCTTTTCCCTCACTGTAACCCTCTGCGCTCTAGTGGCAGTCTTGCCTTGCTTGGGGTGAAATGACTAAAAAGAGGTTTCTCTTTATTTCTCTATTGCCTTAAATATAGCCTATGAGTGTCAAATTAACCAATCCTCTTTCCTCAGTATGCGTGTCTGTTCTTCCATCCATTTGCACAAGCTTGTTAAATAGATTTCTCTGTTTCCCTCTTTAACACAATTCTCTAAACATTTTTTTTCATTACGTGATCAAAAATTTTCAGCTACCCTGTTCTAAGTTTAAGTACACTACCAGCCATAATTATATTAGGCCACCCCAGTTTTTTTCCAAAAAATGATGTATTTAATACTATTTTACTATTTATTGCCAAATGGATATTTCTAAATGAAAATAGAATGGTTCTTTTGTAATTATTACTTTGCAAAATTTTACAAGGTAGCCAGGAAGTCTTTGCTTTGGCCAACCAATAATAAGAAGAGACTAGCATGGGGAAAAGAGCACAAAAACTGGACACCAGAACAGTTCATTTGACGCACGTGTTATAGAGAAGTATTAACAAAAGAACCATTCTACTTTCATTTAGAATTATCCACTTGGCAATAAATACTAAAAATAGTATGAAATACATATTTTTTTTTAAAAACTGGGGTTGCCTAATAATTATAGTCGGTAGTGTATGCTTTGTGCATTCCTTTTCTTTAAGTCTTCCTCGTTTCCAACGTGGCTCATCCCTTTCTGTAAAAACCAATTTCTCTTGCATCAGATCCTCTCTTCATATAAGAAGAAAAAACTGTCCAGCATTAACTGTCATATAAGGCGGGATATTACATAGTATTTTAAAATTATTTTCTTTCTAACATTTTTTTTTTTTGTTTCTTAAGACATTTTAACTTTTCGAAGGCATCTTTCTCCATTCCAATGAATCTTCGGATTTTTGTGTCATATTTTCCGTGGTCTGTTACTTCAGTATCGAGTTTCTTTTTTCTTATCAGGTGTAAACGTCCTTTTGTGGTCAGCCATGACAGATTGTTGTTTAGTTTGAAAATCTTCCTGCCTAAACCAGTCAGTCAACCGGCAGCTACTGTTTGCTAAAGTTGCCAAAATCGTCATTTTCGAAGAGAGGTATTGACTGCGGATGTTTTCTTTTGGCGGGGAGTCTCGACTGCTTGTTTAACGATGTTTTTCTCGCAGCTGAATGGCCACTTTTGATTGTCGAAGGACACATAGACGTTAGTGTCTACATGAAGAAAGCGTGTAAGTAGGTGTTTCGGGTGATAAGGTTATGTGGATACTATTCTGGTAGGGTCGTTAATCCAGTTAAGCCGGCTTCATGAGATGTAACTCAACTGGTTGTCCTTTTTGATTTTGAGTTTTGTTTAACGGCATATAAACACCTCTGAGGGTTATTTAATGCAAAAAGTGGGGTTTTAAGGTATATTTTTTAATGTTCGTTATAGTGAGAAGTTTGATTTAGTCAGTTTGATAAAAAAGTTTTTATTTTTTATATCTGTATTTTAGGAAACTGAAGATGTCTTCTACTTTTATATTTAAAAATGTATTGCTGGTAATTTTTTTTTTTTCAAAAATGTACTATGGAAATTTTTTTCCTTCAAAAGTATGGCTTGTTTTTTTCCTTCAAAAATGTATATATTTCTATAAGAGTCTACTTTATACTTTCATAGTGTTTTGACCCCAGTTTGGGGGTTAACTATTTTCCCATAGCTCGGACCCTAACAGGTGCTACCACTCCGGGTTAGGGTGGACCTGGGAGCAACAGCAATTAAGAGGTGGTTCCATGCTCCTCAAAACCTCCTAATTAGAGACCTTGCTGTCGGATTCAGTTCACCGTCATACCTAGGACCTCCTTATTTACTAAGCATGCTTTAATACAGTAGAGGAGCTTGCGCGTCTTGAGGAACCTGAACGCAATCTCAGCGGAAGTTCCTTCTCTTAGTAGTGCTACCCATGGCGGTAAGGTTTAAGTGAAGGGCCCAGACAGACTAAGTATGATCAGGTGGGTAGGTGGTTTACAGCATGGATCACCTTAAACAATTCGCAGCCAAAGTTTACATGTTCAAAGACTTTTTCTCACATCCCGTGACAGGACTGGGTTAAGAACAGCGAACTTTTCCTCTGCGCCAAGATGACGACCCTAGAAACCATCATGACTCCGGGTCGACTACAATGAGCCGGACAGCTTGCCCGAATGCTATACATCAGCCTACACAAACAAATCTTCTCGGAGCTCGTATCTGGCAAGAGACCATGTGAAACTCCAGATCGTCGATTCAAGAATCAGCTCAAAAACATCTTCCTCGGGACAGCAATCGATTCGGTCAATTGGGAGGCGGAAGCTTCACAAAGAACCAATTGAATAAGAGTAGACTACTCAAAAAACAACATCCTTCGTAAACACCAGGAGACAAATAGAATAGGCGAAGAGAGCCCAAAGAAAAATCAGAGCTCTCCATCTCCTAAACCCTCCTATTAGTCACATGCGGTGAGTGAGGAAGTCTCTTCAGATCTAACATAGAAAGGAAATATCGATGAGCAACCCAATATTCGGCAACTAGTTCCGCCAACGATGACTTTAGTACAAGCCAACGCCAAACATGTCACGCATCCAATGCGCATTGCACGCACGTTAATAATAATAATTTTTTTTTTTTTTTGTTCAGCGGTGTCGCGACACTAAGGCTCTCTTCTGCTACGTGAATATTTCTTAGTCCCTGGCAAACCGACTATTTAATTTCAAACAAACCACGTGCAAGACTAGATGTGTACTATGCCTTCAGAACTAAATTCTAGATTTACTAAAATTAGTTTGATGCAAAGCTATAAATATACATTGACGACAGAATCTGGTTTTTCACCAGCTATTTTAATACAAACAATAGGCTTTGACAAGTTTTGGCAACTGAAAAACATGAGAATCACCAACCATTGAACTGGAGATAAACCCCCAACTATTTCATTACATAATTCTCTCTATTGTTCTACAGAACTCCTCCCTAGTCTTATGAACAGGAGTAGAGGTTTATCCCCGGTTCCATACTTTGTTTCTGGTTAATTCTAAATTCTTCTAATTTTCTTTCAGTTCCAGCAGTCCCTCTGGTCTTAGTGTTATTATCTTCTCGTTTAGGGTGAGTTGATTAAAAATTAAAAATTTAGTATTTTCGATTGTCTCTGCATTAAGCAGTTTGGTAACAGGGATGTCGGTTTTAAAGCCGAGAACTTACTAATAAATAAAAAGAAGAAAAAGATGTCTTTACAGACGCAAGGGCTTAGTGAATAATAACGTTGGTTGAAGTAATCTAGTGACTTGACCCGAAGAGTTATGAGTTCAATACCTGATCACAGTAGAGGTGAACAAACACTTGTTGAGTTGCTAAAATGGAAATAACTGAAGTTGTAATACCTAGAAAAGCAGGAAACGTGAAGCTAGAATAATCTACCCGGGTTGCCGAAATAAATGGTTCCGTTCGAAATAAGGCTAAAGAAGACCGGAGCGTACAACGGCAGAAACGTTGAGACTATGAAAATAAAGAGGATGACAACTGTCTGAACCGTGTAAATAGTTACGTTACCTCATCTCAGAAATGTAGGCAGATGTTGAGAAAAATGTAGTGTACGTCCACTTAAGTGATCAGTTTTCGTTCAAACATTTTTTTTTCTTCTGATAGAAATGTTTAACGTATATTCACTTCTTTGTAATATTTTTTTTTTTTTTTCGAACGTTGTGCAAAATATGACACTGGAAAAAAAAATGACCTATTCATCATATCGCATGTTTTCATTCTTTCAAAGAAACGATGACTGCTACTAACAATTCTATACTCACGATGAATAGCATCGAATGATATATAATCATTAGAGTTGTTTCTACATGAAAGCACATTGCAAATGGTTGTAATTTTTCATCTTTGGATGTTCAGGAAACACAAATTGTCCTGGGCAGACGAATAGGCTTGCAAAAGAGCAGTCGTGCTGAAAATGATGAATTATATCGATATACATAAAAAAGGCAGACAAAAACAAAAGACGGAATATGAGAGAAGCTAAAAATAAAAATGGTCGAGTGGTAGAATTTTAATTTTTGTTATTTATCAACGATTTAGTGCAGTTTCGTTGCATTAATTGATTTTCATATCTAAAGTAATTTATAAATGGAACTTTGTCTGTCTCTGTGTGTGTGTGTGTGTCCGTTACCTATAAACTCCGAAATGGCTGAACCGATTTTCTTGAAAAATTACACAGTTGTACTATAAGCGTCTGCGAGTGTTCTTAGCTAGATTTTGTGTCGAGGTAGCCCCCGATAAATATCAAAAATCGATAATCGAAAAAATCGGGTTATAGAAGGAGTGGTTCGATTTTAATCAAATTTTTATACACTCATAGACAAAGACATAAGAAACGATATTCAGATGTTTCAATGTTGCAGTACTTACAATCCATTCATTTTTCTTTCAGTCTACGGTTTCGCTTTAACTGGAAACAACTATTGCTTTTTAGTCTTTCGTGCCAACTTCCAAAGAGTCTGAGCTCCAGGACCATGGATTAGTTTTAAAGCTTTCATTACACCCGGGCAACGCCAGGCTATACTGCTAGTTTTAATATATCGCATAAAATACATTTTGTACTTTTATTGCCCGCGAGCGAAAAGAATAGGTGTTTTTTTTTTTTTGTTTTTTTTTAAGAACTAAGGATGAAAATCATTTTCTTTAACAAAAACTTTCTCCTTTGCTCTTTTTGCAAGTTTTCCGGTTATGCGCAGTAGAGAGAGAATATATATCTAATGTATGTGGCTGTTCATAGATAAATGATCCTATTTCGTTACTAGTACTACCAAGTATTGACTTATGAATGTCCAGGGAGGACGCTTCAGGCCATTCTTGGCCCTAATGTTTCGTTTGAATTGAGAGAAATAGATTAGTTTTTCTATGATGACTCAGATCACAACAGCACAGACAGCAGACCAAATGTAGGCATTTGATGCAGATGTTAAATTCTTTGGAAACTTTATTGCATCCGGCTATGGAACTGCCAAATCAGATATTAAGGAATAAAATGGCCAATACCATAAAATCTGAAAATATTCGCACGACGAACGAACATTTGCATCTAATTTACGAATTTAAATTTAAGGTTGGTAAAAAATAAAAATAAAAGAATTTTTGTTTATAAGTATCATTTGGTGTGCGGGTGGTGCAATTTTTAACGGCCCAAAACAAGAATTCGGCAAGCAGAGTTCGAATTTCTGTCAATTTCACACAATTACTCTTTGGAACAATATGAATCCCTCTCTTCATCTACTAGCTATGGATTAAATATCAGTGCGCGCACTTGTTAGTCTACTTATGGTTGAAAAGCAAGGTAGGGGCACAGATTTTAATTCAAAACTGTACGATCATGGCTCTCCACGTCTCCCTATCCCTTGTGACTCCTAGTATGTTTGCTCCCGTTTCTCCTGTCAACCCCGTTCCGTCAACCACCTGACCAGGCCCTGCAAATATGTTATCCGCTGCCTTCCTCTGTCTCTCCTTCCTTCTATCTGACCAGTCAGTATCAGGTTCTCCAGGCTCTCCTTCCTCATTGCGTGTCCCAGGAACTTCAGTTGTCTCTTCCTGATGCTCAGTATTAATTTCCTTTTTGTTGCCATTCTTTCCAACACCTCATCGTTGCTTTCATGCTCAGTCCACGATATCCGCAGCATCCTTCTGTAGAACCACATTTCCACTGCTTCCAGTTTTGTCCTCATTTTCGATGATATTGTCCAGCATTCAAATTCATTCGTCGAAGGAATATCTTCTGTCTTTATGGTGAAAGCAACTTTACAGATGAATATCTGATTTTGTAGTTCAAAAAGCTGAATACAATAAAATTGCCAAAGAATGCACTATCTGCAGTGAAAGCCAACACTTGGCCTGCCCCTTGTGCTGTTCAGGTCCGAATTATCATAGAAATAAAATTCATCTATTTCCCCCCGCCTTAAAGTATCATTAGAGCCAAGACAGGCCTGCAGCGTTCTCCCTGGACACTCATAAGTCAATACTTGGTAGTACTGGTAACGAAATAGGATCATTTATCTATGAACAGCCACTTACACTAGATATATTCTCTCTCTCTATCTATCTATCTATCTATCTATTGCGCATAACCGGAAAAATCTGAAAATAGGAAAGAAAATTTCTGCTGAAGAAAATGATTTTCATCTTTCATTCTTTCCGCTCGCGGACAATAAAAGTACAAAACATATTTCACGTGATATATTAAAATATGAAAACCCGTTGATGAAACAAAACTGCACTAAAAATTGATAAATATCAAGAACTAAACTTCTACCAGTCTGTTTTTTATTTGAGCTTCTCTTATACTTCGCTTTTGTTTTGTTGTTTTCCTACCAGATTTCACGAAATAAAAAGAAAAATATTGGAATAAAATTATTTTACTTAAAGTTATGTACATTCTTAATTACGATTTTGCATCTCATAATCGTAACGTAAGGGAATTCAAGTGCTTTTAAAATATCTATTTTATTGAGTTTGATAGATTGGAAAAAAATAATAGTTTTAAACAAACTCTCTTACACCCATGGAAATGTAAAGAGGTGCGGTTAACAACACAAAAATGGAATCAAAAACCCGACTTCAAGTTCCGATTGAGATACTTTGTCTTTGTTTCGTATGAATATATTTAAAAAAATTCATGAGTCCACAATTCCTCTTATTTGTGAATTAAATAACAGTGCAAATCGGGTTCACGAGCCCGGTTAACAAGCCGGCGAGTAAGGCAACTTGGAATTTAAAAACACCAACAGTTCAAAGGGAAAACAGTCCAGTAACTTTGCAAAGAACTCTTCGGGCAACGTCCAGTTTGTGGATATTAAAAAAAATGGTGCGTAGAGAAACGATTGTCTCAGTCTTGAAGAAAAATGACACTTAAGGTAGCCGAATCGTACTTAAGAAGGTTTCAACTAAAAAGGGGCCAATATTAAACGCTTCATTGCGGGCAGTTATCAATCTTGTATCGCTATGGGTGCAACAGCAAAACTGACTAGGTTCTCTCCCCTTGAACCAGTAACCAATTTTAAAACCCTCAATTCAAAACAAGTCATATAATGTATTATGCTATTTTAACCAAAACACGACACATCTGTGTTGCTTCTACAGCATGAATGAATTACGGGACTCGTACTTTTTATCACTATATCATTTCTATTGTCTTTTGATGTCCCATACTCGTATCAGGTTAAGAAAATCTAGGCAAATACTTATAACTTCCCTTATTTGTAACCAATATTTAAAAAGTAATTTTGGCGGACCTGAAGGAGACTTCCACCACTTTTAAGTTTGTTGTTTTGCATTTTTTTTTTTTTTTTACTTTTTTTCAGCGCAGTCTTATCGGTTATTACATAGTTTCCAATTATCAAAAAAGATTTGAAAAAATTTCAATATTCAAACAATTTTAGCAGGGGCTCAGTTTCTCATACA
This sequence comes from Ascarosepion bandense, assembly GCA_037127315.1. Lineage (NCBI taxonomy): Eukaryota > Metazoa > Mollusca > Cephalopoda > Sepiida > Sepiidae > Ascarosepion > Ascarosepion bandense. The sequence continues at coordinate 2,933,356 of JBBBDQ010001045.1, forward strand.
ACGTTATAGTAAATTGATCCTCCATTTTGGAACCACACGCTTTGGGGTCTTTTTTTCTTTTTCTTTTTTTTTTTCTGGATTAGCTGTTGCTCTTGTTTTTGTCTTTTTCAAATTTTCTTTAGTTCTTACGATGACATCTTCCTCGGAAACTCCAACAATGGCTTTTTATTCAAAAATTTCGCAAAGGATTCAGTAGTTGAATATGCGTAAGCAAAAAAGTTAATTGCACAGGATTAATTTACGATAAGGTTATATGAAAAACTGAGCAACCCCCTAAAAATTGTTTAAATGTTGAAATTTTTACAATTTCTTTTGTCAGTCGGAAAGTTGAGGGTTTAATCGACAAGATTACATTTAAAAAAATTAATAATCAACCAATTTACAAGTGGTGGTAATGTCTTACCAGCGAGTGGTTCCAAAATGGAGGATCGATTTACTATAACGTATGAAAAATTGAGCCCCCCCCCCCAAAAAAAGTGTTAAAATATAAAGATTTTTCCAAATTTTGTTGTCAGTCGGAAATTTTAGTGTGTAATGGATAAGACTGCACTGAAAAAAGTAAAGAAAAAAAGAAAAAAAAACAAATTTATAGGTGGTGGTAGTCTCCTTCATGTCCGCCGTAATTTTTTTCTGAAATTATCAGTTAAGATTACTGTTCCTATAATTCATTCTGTTTTGAAATAATATATTATATTTTCTATTAAACATTGGGGGTATCAATAAAAAAAAAATATTTGCTTTTTAACGTTCAGTTAAGTGCCATACGTGATACACGCTTGGGCGATCATGCCTCAAAAGAGAGGCATGACTGACTGGGTAGAAGATTATCCCGCAGTAGGTTGCCATTGCTTTCTGCGGTAGACTGGTTGCCAGCCAAGGCTATAGAACCCAATCTGTCCTATTATTTAAACCATAACTGGAGAGAAGAGACGGATTAATACCTTTCCCAAGGTTATTTGCGCGTAAGTGAATGCAAGGAATTCAACTGGAATTCGAACTCGGCTCCCCGATTTCTCGTTCCGAGTCGATATCCAATGCACCACAACGCACATCCTTTTTAACGTTACGGTGCTAAAAAAATCAGTCATTTTATTCTAAGTCCCATTTCGTAAATACTAATAATTTGTATTAGCATTATTTCTCTAAAGATTGAGATACATCGTATTAAATTTCTACGTTTGCCTTTTGACTTTTTTTTTTCCATAATGAATGTTTAGAGACTAGGGATGAATACTAATCATAATTGTTACTCTCGGCGTCCTGGGTATGACAAGATACTCTATCCAGCTGTAAAACTTCTGACCGGGTGGTTTTAAGGAGGGTGGGACCACCGCGTAATTTTTTTTTTTTTTTTGTTATTTTTAGTCATATCACCCCGAGCAAGGCGGTAACGCCATTGATGTGCAGGGGCCTACGTAAGAGTGAAAAGATTGGAAAAGAGAAAGCCGGAGACCACATCCTAAACAAGAAACAAGGGATGAGTCTCTTCACCTGTTCAATAGACGTGGGTGGTTATGAACCGGGCGATAGTTTAGTCTATCTACTCCGATTGGAAAAAATAAAAGAGTGAAAAGCTGCTTTTCCCAGTCCCATCTTGACTCGGGGTGGGTGCACGAGTTCAAGTCCCAGCTATGGCAAATAGTTAATTGCCAAACTAAAATTGAAACACTGAAGGCGTAAACAGACATTTTTATAGCAAAAATACCGGTAATACATTTTTGTAGTCATTTATGAAAGCAGACTAACATATTACTCCAAAGCTCTCAACAAATCTATCAATCCTTTGCTTAGTTTCAGAAAGACACCTTTCACTCTTCCTATGTGCCTTTGAATTTCTGTGTCACACTTTCATTTATTATTCGCCTAATCATCAAAAGTATTATTTTTTCTTTTTCGGAAAATTTCACTAGAAACAAAGAAGAGAGTTCTAGATTGCTATGTGTTGTCAATTCTTCAATACGGCAGTAAATGCTGGACGATATTATCAAAGGTGAAGGAAAAACTTGAAGCAATTGAAATGTGGTTCTACAGTAGGATGCTGAGGATATGATGGATCGAGCATGTGAGCAATGATGGAGTTTTGGAAAAGACGGAAACAAAAGAAATTAATATTGAGCATCAGAAAGAGACAGCTAAATTTCCTGGGACAGGCAATGAGAAAGAAGGGCTTGGAGAACTTGATACTAACAGGCCAGATAGAGGGAAAAGAGACAGAGGAAAGCAGCAGATGACATATTTGAAGGGTCTGAACAGGTGGATGACAGAATGGGGTTACATGGTGTTACAGGAGAAAGTGTGCTAAGAGCCACCAGGAATAGGAAGACGTGGAAAGCCATGATCGCCTACGTCCTGAAAAGACAAGGCACATAGAAGAAGGATCATTTAATTGAATTTATGTACCTAATTCGTGTTTGACATCTTCAGTATGTAGTTCACACCTGGATAATTTTTTTGTATTATTATTATTATTATTATTTTTTTTTTTTTTTTTTTTTTTTTTTTTTGCTAACAGCCAGGAATTCTGTCATTTTACAGTTAATAATTAATCCTTTTTTCTTGCTTTCCTTTTCTCCCTTGTTTAAAATTTTGTTCAGTTTATGATCATAAACTACATCCTGCAGATCAGGAGATTAGAGGTTTTAAGGAGCGTGGAACCATTTATTAATTGCTGTTGTTCTCAGGTATAAACTTGGGGTTGTAGCACCTGTTAGGGTCTTAGCTATGAGAAAATAGTGTATCTCCAAACAAAGATCAACAGCACATTTTACTGATAAAATGAGCAACAATATTTATCGCAAAATAATGATCAATGTGACAACTAAAAAAATAAAAGTACATTCTTATAGTAAAATTACCAACAAACCATTTCATGATCTACAAACTATATATCTAAAAAAAACATCTTTATCCTGAAAGTATCTGTAGATGAAAACTTACAATTTCGAATAAAATATTTAGATTTCGGTGTTAAATAATACATAAAAGTGTTGCTATGCCACTCAACAAGATCAACTAATGTCAGTCTTTTTTTCTGAGTTTGTCAAACATAACCTCGCTGCTGATCTTGAGAGGGATCTACACTTAGTGATGGACTGGGGTAAGAAGTGGCTTGTATATTTCAATGATTCTAAAACGAAACTACTCTCTGTGAATCATCACAGGCAACCTCTCCTGCCCCCCTACCAATAAGCGCGGACCAAGTGAGTCTCCCTGAGGGCAATATACTGCTCCTCCTCGACCTTACTCTATCTTCCGCTCTTAAGTGGGATCATTACATTGAGTCAATAGCTAAATCCACTACTAGGAAGGTTAGGTCCCTGAGTCAAGCCAGGAAGTCTTTTCGCCTGCATCTGTCTTGCACATATATAAATCAGCCATCCGTCAGTGCATAGAATACTGCTGTCATATATGGCCCCTGCTGTTCATTTCAGTGTTCTCGGCAGGCTCCAAAAGAGAATCTGTAATTTTATAGGTCCCGACTTGGCGGCTCGATTACAGCCACTTTCTGACCGGCGGAATGTGGCTTCCCTCTATCTATTTTATAAATATTTTCATGGCTTCTGCTCCGACGAAATTAAGTCACTGGTGCCCCTGCCTCAAGAATTTACTCGTGCAACCAGACTGGCAACAAGGACTCACCCATTTACAGTTAGAACAACCAAATGCAGCCGACAATTCTAATCCATCGTCTTCTTTTCTCGCACTTCCCACCTGTGGAACTCCCTTCCATATTCTTGCTTTCCTGGCGGCTACAACCTCCAGTAATTTAAATGCAATGTCAATACCCGTCTTTTATCCACTTGACTCTAGTTCTATCTACATCACCCTGTATATCGTGTTCTTTTCCTTTCTCTCTACCTTCGCAAATGTCTTCACACCTGTGTTCCCATCCTTCTCTTGCCCTTTCTTTGACACCCACTGTAACTAGTTCGCCTTCATCTTTACTCTCCTCCTATCTGAACTTTTACTTTTATGTAGCCCCGTGCGCATCAGTGGCGGTACCGCTTTGCTTGGGGTGAAAGGATTAAAAACTAATTGTCAGAAGCTATATATTAATACGTTGTGTTTCTGTTTGGTGCTTTTCCATTCAAGTGTGTGTGTGTGTGTGTGTGTGTGTGTGTGAGAGAGAGAGAGAGAGAGAAATGCTTAAACGCGGATCAAAACTACATTCAACATATTGAAGATTTCTTCTTAATTGCTGTGGTTCTCAGGCCGACGTTAATTCAGGGTGGTGACACCTGTTAAAATCCAAGTTATAGCCAACTAGCGAAACCCAAACTAAAATTGAACCACTGGAAAGGTATAAAAATACATGTTTTTGTGGTGCAGTGGATTATGGCTCGGAACGAGAAATCGGGAAGCGGAGTTCGAATTCCAGTTGAATTTCTTGCATTCACTTACGCGCAAATACCCCTGGGAAAGGTATTAATCCTTTCTTTCTTCCAGGTTCAGGTTAAATAACAGGACAAATTGGGTTCTACAGTTTTGGCTGGCAACCAGTCTACCGCAGAAAGTAATGGCAACCTACTGTGTGATAATCTACTGCCCAGTCAGTCATGTCTCGAAAGAGACATGATTGTCCAAGCGTGTATCACGTATGGCACTTAACTGATTGACTGACCACAAATCTATTTTTGTATTCACTCGTGAAGGCAGAATAACGTATCATATTATTACTTCAAAGCTCGCAATAAAATTAAATTTTAGCATTAAATGACCCATAAAGTGTTGGTATGCCATTAAACAAACCGTTACTCTCGTTTGTCTGAAGGACAGACAATAAATATAAACAGACAATATAGTTTGCATTACCAAGTCTGACAATTTAAAGATTTCTTTCTCATTGACAAGACATTCTATTCTCTTGTGTGATTATGAGAAGTGGTGCCTCTAACGTGTGAAGATTCACTTATTAAAAATGCTTGAGAAATATTCACACAAAACAACCGTCGTGTGCAATCAAGTACATTTGAAATAATAGTCATTTAGCCTTGAACTCTGACTGTCTACTAAGATGAAATGCAAAATGATTTCCAGATTGTGTGATTTGTTTAAGAATTCTTCTATGGTTTCAAATTCCTAATCTTCTTAGAAGTTTAAGACGCAATGTTCTCCGTTGTGAGGAGGCGGGAATCGAGAATTTACAGTGTAAACAAAAGTGGAGACGAATTGTTATTTGTTATTTCTTCCATAGATTAATATTGTAATGTTACTTTTATTCAATTGGTGGATTGGCGCAGATATGTAATTATATGTGAATATAAACATTTGCGTACAGAGAAAGGAAGAAGCGATAAAGGAAACTATTAAAGAACAAAATGGTGGTTGGATAGAAAGATAGATTTGTAGAGAAAGAAAAAACTCGAATTTAATAAAAATCCAAACAGTCATAAAAAAAAGTACTTAGAAGAAAAAATACCGAAAGAAACGAAGGTAAAACGGAAGAAAGAAAAGACGCAAGGTTAGATGAAAAAAGAAAGAAGGAATGTTAAAAGAATGAAAGAAAGAAAGAAGGTAGTTTAGATGAGAGAAAGAAAGAGGGAATGTTAAAAGAATGAAAGAAAGAAAGAAGGTAGTTTAGATGAGAGAAAGAAAGAAGGAATATTAAAAGAATGAAAGAAAGAAGGTAGTTTAGATGAGAGAAAGAAAGAGGGAATGTTAAAAGAATGAAATAAGGTAGCTTAGATGAGAGAAAGAAAGAGGGAATGTTAAAAGAATGAAATAAGGTAGCTTAGATGAGAGAAAGAAAGAAGGAATGTTAAAAGAATGAAAGAAAGAAAAGATAGTTTAGATGAGAGAAAGAAAGAAGGAAAGACAAGAAAAGTTAAATAAAAAAAAGATGGGAGGTTAGATAAAAGAAAGCAAGAAAATAAGACAAAAGAAAAGTTACATAAAAAAGATGGGAGACAAGATAAAATAACGAATGAAAGATGGCAAAATGAAAGAGATTTTTAAAAAGAAAGAAAGAAAAAAGGTAGTTTAGATGCGGAAAAGAAAGAAGGAAAGACAGAAAAAAATTAAATAAAAAAAGATGGGAGTTTAGATAAAAGAAAGAAGTAAGGTTAAATGAAAAAATGAAAGGAAGGTTAGAAGAAAGCCAAGAAATAAGACAAAAGAAACGTTAGATAAAAAGATGGAAGACAAGATAAAAGAAAGAATGAAAGATTTTTCAAAAGAAAGAATTGGTACTTACATAAAAGAAAGAAAGAAAGAATGGTACTTACATAAAAGAAAGAAAGAAAGAATGGTACTTACATAAAAGAAAGAAAGAAAGAATGGTACTTACATAAAAGAAAGAAAGAAAGAATGGTACTTACATAAAAGAAAGAAAGAAAGAATGGTACTTACATAAAAGAAAGAAAGAAAGAATGGTACTTACATAAAAGAAAGAAAGAAAGAATGGTACTTACATAAAAGAAAGAAAGAAAGAATGGTACTTACATAAAAGAAAGAAAGAAAGAATGGTACTTACATAAAAGAAAGAAAGAAAGAATGGTACTTACATAAAAGAAAGAAAGAAAGAATGGTACTTACATAAAAGAAAGAAAGAAAGAATGGTACTTACATAAAAGAAAGAAAGAAAGAATGGTACTTACATAAAAGAAAGAAAGAAAGAATGGTACTTACATAAAAGAAAGAAAGAAAGAATGGTACTTACATAAAAGAAAGAAAGAAAGAATGGTACTTACATAAAAGAAAGAAAGAAAGAATGGTACTTACATAAAAGAAAGAAAGAAAGAATGGTACTTACATAAAAGAAAGAAAGAAAGAATGGTACTTACATAAAAGAAAGAAAGAAAGAATGGTACTTACATAAAAGAAAGAAAGAAAGAATGGTACTTACATAAAAGAAAAGAAAGAAAGAATGGTACTTACATAAAAGAAAGAAAGAAAGAATGGTACTTACATAAAAGAAAGAAAGAAAGAATGGTACTTACATAAAAGAAAGAAAGAAAGAATGGTACTTACATAAAAGAAAGAAAGAAAGAATGGTACTTACATAAAAGAAAGAAAGAAAGAATGGTACTTACATAAAAGAAAGAAAGAAAGAATGGTACTTACATAAAAGAAAGAAAGAAAGAATGGTACTTACATAAAAGAAAGAAAGAAAGAATGGTACTTACATAAAAGAAAGAAAGAAAGAATGGTACTTACATAAAAGAAAGAAAGAAAGAATGGTACTTACATAAAAGAAAGAAAGAAAGAATGGTACTTACATAAAAGAAAGAAAGAAAGAATGGTACTTACATAAAAGAAAGATGGTGCTAGGAATCGAGAGAAAAAGAATAAGAAAAAAGATTGAATAAATCATCAGAAAATAAGAGGCGAATGTGATGCCAGAAGAAATACAATAAATTCTAAACATTTTTATTAAAGAGAGAAGCATATGAAAAGAATAAGAATTGATAGAACGTATGTAAGGCACACAACGATCTTTGCAAAAATGTCTCGGTGCAAATCGATGGTATGATTAAAATCCTCTGGCATCGAACCAAAACTTTAGTTTGACTGGTACTGGCAATTAATAAGAACGCTTCCGCCGAAAAAGAAAAAAAAAGCATCAAAGAAAAGCATAAAATTAAAGCGTTTTAAAGAGTGATGAAAAACACATTGTTATTCATTATTGTTTGATACCTAAAGTTGTGGGTCTCCATAATATCGAGCATGTTTTCCTAAGAAATATCTAGAAGTGAATAGAAAAATGTAAGTTCTGGGGATGTCATCATATGAATAATCATATAAACGTGAGAAATCCATGCAAAATTCACAATATTATATACATAACGGTCTTTATTCAGTCAGTTATGTACCATACGTGAAACACGATTGGGCGATCATGTCTCGAAAGCGACATGACTAACTGGGCAGAAGATTATTCCGCAGTAGGTTGCCATTACTTTCTGCGGTAGACTGGTTGCCACCCAAGGCTATAGAACCGAATCTGTTATTTAACCCATAACTGGAGGGAAGAGACGGATTAATACCTTTCTCAAGGGTATTTGCGCGTAAGTGAATGCAAGGAATTCAACTGGAATTCAAACTCGGCTCTCCGATTTCGGAGTCTTTTAACATCTTTATTTCTTCATTATAATAGAGAGAATCTCTCTCTCTCTCTATATATATATATATATATATATATATATATATACTCGACGACATAATTATTTCAAATGAATAAAATAATATGGTAGAGGATTTTAATACTTGGTAGTAAAGAGAATAAACTAAGCCAACACTGCCTCTCTCTCTCTCTCTCTCTCTCTCTCTCTCTCTCTCTGTATGACAGGTGAGAAGGACAACAAATTAAGGGGAGAAGTGAGTCAAGACTAGCAAAATATTACAGTACATAATTTTCTCCGGGTTTGTACGAAATGATGCTTTAGTCAACTTTTTATTCCTCGTGCAATCGGCAGACATCACTATTGCTGTAAGGCTTGGCTTTTCTCAATGGACTCCACTTTACGTCAGGATTAATTTTCTTTCTTTTTTTTAAGTTCAGTGTAGCATGATTTCGAGAACGGAAAAGGTTATTAAATGAAAGATCTGAAATAATGTCCAGATGTATACACATTAGAAAATACATATTGGGTTCGTACAAACCGAGATAAAATTACAATACTATTTCGCAAGTCTTCCTTTTGTGCGTCCAAAATAAAGCTTTATGGAATCAGTCTATAATTCCTGATGATACCGAAAGATTAAAACCATGGTAGAGTAATCGGTTGAGCTTCATAATTTTAAAATATATATGTGGGTGGGTGGGTGAGAGAGAAAGAGAAAGATTCACACCAAAAAATAAAAAGGTTTGAGAAAAATTCAATGTCTATCTGAAACTTTGATCTCAGAAAAGTTGATCTGTGGTGACACCAATCTGTATTAGGTTCGCCCAAGAGATACCTAAGTGAATTTTGTAGTCAGTGTTCAAAAGACGTAGGAGCCTTGAGAGTTAACCTAAAAAGTTACCTTAAAGCCACCATGTGCAGAATGAAGCATTAAAGAATGTTACACCAGCATCCTGTGGAAGTGTACGCACCTGAGTTTAGAATATACACACACAAGACAACTGTAAGGTACATAACCACCCACCACATGAAGAGATAAAGCATAATCCCTTGCATCCTCATAAGCAGATCGAACGTTCGAAAAAGGACCATAAACCGCATGACCATGATTAACCGACTTTAATTTAATTCTGACATATATATATATATATATATATATATATATTATATTTTAGAACATGTACATAACTTCTCTATATATAATCGCTACGAAGGCGCATCCGTTTCAGCATTGGAGTATCAATGCTTCGTCAGGCGATGTGGAAGGTACCGGGAATCCTTTCTTTTATATTTATATAGTATTGTTAGGGGTGTTGGCTGGGGTTATTGATACTGTGATATTTCGTTGACAGTTGGAATATTTTTTTGTGAAGTGTTTTTAGTTAGGGGTGTTGGTGGGTGTTAGTGAGATAATGGAGTCAGTCTGTGACCGTTAGAATTTATTTGGGGTGTTTCTAAAGCGATTAATGGGAGTCTTTGGTTCTAGACCTTTGTAAATTCTAATTATCATTTGGCTGGACTATATCTTAATGGGTTTCTTAGATGAGCCGATAAATAGTTGGTGTGGATATTTTGTTTATATATATATATATATATATACGTTGAATATATGGATTGAAATCCGACAAGATTACTATAATAAGTGAAGAATCGGTAAGAAAATGTGTCTTTAATATAAGATGTTTCACTTTTATAAGCTCTTGATTTGTCTTAAATCTCTGAAGAAGCTTATTGAAGTGAAACATGTTAGATTAAAGATAAGTTTTTCCTACCAGTTCTTTACTTATTTCTTTCATATATATTTGAAAGTTCGCGAAATATATGTAAATTATTTTCTGAGGGAAAGAATTCTTGAAAGAAAATAAGGCTCTTTATTTTCTGGCGGAAATAAAAAAATTTTGGCTGATACCAGAAATATCCGGTGGACTACAAGAAAGTCTGACAGTAAAAGAGATTGGTTAGTCTTTGATTTCAAAAACTTTTGGTAGAAATTCCTAGTAATATTCTTGAAATATATACTTGGTTCATCTTCGGGAGAAAACGCAAAATTAATCAAAACATTATATTGCTCTGATGACTCACGCATAGACAAGACCTTTCCACATAACGCTACTTTATTCTGTGCATATAGATCAGTCAGTTAAATGCATTACGTGACGCACGCTTGAGCGATCATGTCTTAAAAGAGACACGACTGCCTGGGTAGAAACTTTTCCCTTAGTAGGTTGCCATTACTTTCTGCGTTAGACTAATTGTTAACCAAGGCTATAGAATACAATCTTTCCTGTTATTTAACCCATAACGAAAGAGACAAGTTAATACCTTCCTCATTAATCTCCCCTTCAGCTACAGGATAGATTTAAATTCTTATAATAGCACTTACATAATACATTGAATAATCGTCACTATTATGTTTTAACATTTATTGTTAATTGATTTACGTTGTGTTTTTAAGAATGTGCGTTGTTGTGCAGTGGATATCGGCTGGAGACGAGAAATTGGAGAACCGGGTTCGAATTCCAGCTGAGTTCATTGCATTCACTTTCGCGCAAAAAGGACATTAATTCGTCACTTCAGTTTCTATCGATGGGTTAAATGGCAGGAAAGATCTTATAGCCTTGGCTGGCAACCAATCTAACACAGAAAATAACGGCAACATACTGTGGGAAAATCTGTCCACTCAGTTATTTCTCTTTGGAGACATGATTACCTATGTGTATATCACATATGGGACGTGACTGACTGTGCCTCTATGTGTGCCAGTAATATATATATATATATATATATATATATATATATATATAAATTATAGTTTAGAACATGTACAGATTTTTATCCACTACAAAGTGTACATTTTGTTTCGGCATTGAAATGACAGTCTCCTCAAGTGGTGTGGAAAGAAATGGAAGTTTTTTTTTTCTTATATTTGGCGAGTTTTGGGTGTGATGTAAATGGGGTTAGTGATAAGGAGATAAGTCTTGTAAATTGTCCGTTGGATGTTTGAAAAGAGGGAGTTTGTGGGTAATAGTTGATTAATGAACTTGTCGGGAATTTTGTTGACAGATATAACATTAAGATATTGTATAGCTTTTTATGGCGTAGTGGCTGGATTTTTTTGTTTAGTGAAGGGGAGAGTAAGGAAGTGTAAGGGTGGAGCGATGAGGTGTGGATAGTAGCCATCATTTATTGGACCTATCTTTCTTATTTAATTGTACAACTATACACTATTTTTTATTTAAACTCAGTTTTTATAATTAATCTAATTTTGCGAATTTAAACTTAATGTTAAATTTAAAAAATCCCTTTAAAATAGATCACAATTAGTGTTATGGAATAGGTAAGATTTGATGTTAGAGTGTTGTTGATATTATTAGGTTTTATCGTCTCTAAGGAGTCTTAATTTTGGCGTTTTAATTATTTTTAGCATGATTGTAAGGTTAGTTCTTTTAATGTGTTTCCAGTTTACCGTGGTTTCATGCCTCTGATTTATAAAACGATTGTTCCAAGTGTTTCGGACATTTCTTTATCCATTTTCAAAAAAAAAATCTTTAAACAGTTAAACATGAAGAGAAATTAACGTGTCAAACAGAACACCTTGTGGAAAAACGATTACAAAACGTCGTCTTTAGTAGATACCCATGTTTGAAATAGACTCACTCAAATTATAATAACCTCCAAAGCAATAAAACTATTGAAGCGCTGAGGCGGTTCAAAATTTGTTCTACAGGATTTTTCTATATCTCAGCCAAGAAACTATAAACTATTAGTAAGAAAGATAATTTTTATTTCTAGATTATAACGACTAATTGTTTGAACGGATTGAAAGATGTGTGTGTTCAAAATTACTGAGTTTGACTAAAGCAACCTCACTCTCACATCTTAGCACCAAGATCACTGACATAGAAATGTTAAATCTTATGCATTTCCCAATATGATTCAAGTAACTAAAGATGTACAAATTATACAGGGTGTTGCAGCAAAATCCGACACTTGACAAAAAGAAAACGAAATAGGTAATAAAAACAAGAGTTCCAAATGCAGAGACCCAACAGTTTATTCAGCAACAGTTAGTTACATACTACATTATTTTTCAATGTAACCGCTGCCGGCGGCGGCGGCGACCATCTCAAGGCGGGCGCGAAATGAGTCACATGCTTTTGAAAGAATGCCGAGGTTCTTCTCTTATGAAAAGAATTTAATTCAGGGCCAGACGAGCAACAAGCAGAACGACAGGTGAATCTGCAAAGACATCGAGGAGGTTCCCGTCGTGAAGCATACAAAGTTTCCCTCCTCCGTCATGGTTCTTGGCGTCATCTCAAACGAGAGGGACGTCATGCTTACGTTCTTCTTTCAAAAGGGCCTGAGAGTCACCGCTGAGATCTACCAGGAGGTGCTGAGGATCGTGGTGAAGCTCTGGATGGATCGCCGCTGGACGCCACTACGTCTTCGAGTAGGACTCTACTCCTGCACACAAGGCCAAGATGACCCAGGCGTGGCTGCTCAACAATGTTTCTCACTGGTCGCCGGACTTGTGGCCGCCCTACTCACCCGACTGCGACCTCCTTGACTATTTCTTCTGGGGGGCGTGATCGAGGCCAAGACCAACAAGCACGCACACAGCACGGTCGACCCTCTGAAAGCTATTAAAATTATATATATATATATAGATAGATATATGTGTGTGATAAAATTATATATATATATATAGATATATATATATATATGTGTGTGTGTGTGATAAAATTATATATATATTTGAAATGATTTGTTTGAACATTATTTTTGATCGATACTCGTATTTAAGTAGATAATCTGTTTATAATCAAACAGTATTATCAAATCTGCGACCTCTATTCACATAGGGGAAGCCACCATGTGATCAGGTTTGAATCCTGCAGAATGGCACACATTTTTGCAACAAACATTTATCGTAAATAATCAGGCCGGTAGAAATAAATATATAATACTATTTGATTATAAACAGAATATATACTTTAATTTTGATCGATACTCATATTTATGTCCAAACAAATCATTTCAAATTGTCGGTTGTGTTGTGTATATCCAGTTTCGTTAATTTTCGTAGCACACACACATATATATATATATAGAGAGAGAGAGAGTGGGGGGGAGATAGTCGCCTCATTCTTACGCTTGTCCAATGTTATAACGTCGTTTAAAATATAAATTGTGTCAGAAATAATTTCCATTTATACACCAACTCTTCACATTTTTATCTTTCTCCGTTTCGTTCTATCTATCTATCTATCTATCTATCTATCTATCTATCTATCTATCTATCTATCTATCTATCGCAGAACATTGATATCCATTTCTTGATCGATCTATATATATATATATATATATATATATATATATATCTGTTTCTTCATATCTATTTATTTATCTCCGTTTTTTTTTTCATATCAATTTATTTATCAATCGATCTATCGTAAATTCTTTATATCTACCTGTTTATTTCAGTCTCCTCTATCTATCGCAGATTCTTCACATATATATATATATAAATATATATATAGAAAGAGAGACAGATGTTAATTAATAAATATACATATGAGAATGCATATGAGTAGTAGTATTATTCAGGTGTTAATAAAGCAATGCTCAACGTATAAGCAGATCTATATAACATATATATTTATAAATAAAATCAATAAAGGTAGGCAGAAAAAAGTATAAATCAAGTAAACATAACATTATTTGGTTTTACCGATCCTTCAGTCGTAACGTCCAGTCATCCTTCAGTCGTAACGTCCAGTCATCCTTCAGTCGTAACGTCCAATCATCCTTCAGTCGTAACGTCCAGTCATCCTTCAGTCGTAACGTCCAATCTAACATTGGTAAACTCTTCCTGGAATTAATTCACAAACATTTCTATCATTTATTCACAAAATAAATTCTTCAACAAAAACAATGTTAAAGTCACTTATAGTTGTGTCAAGAACATAGATAAATATATTTCACAGTATAATACTATGATATCAAATAAATATTTGGCCCATAATGGCAACAAAAAGGAAATTGATGCTGAGCATCAGGAAGAGACAACTGAAGTTCCTGGGATATGCAATGAGGAAGGAGAGCCTGGCACATAGAAGAAGAAGCAACATCAGTCACCCTACTAATAACAACAATGACCCTTCAAAAAGTAATTGCAACTACGAAAAAAATAAAATTTGCCCATTGTTTTTTTTTATTTTAATTTCAATTTTTATTTCAATTTCAATTTCAAATTTTATTTTTTCAGTTTTTTAATTTTTTCAGTTTTTTTTAATTTTTTCAGTTTTTTTTTAATTTTTTCAGTTTTTTAATTTTTTCAGTTTTTTTTAATTTTTTCAGTTTTTTTTAATTTTTTTAGTTTTTTTTTAATTTTTTCAGTTTTTTTTAATTTTTTTCAGTTTTTTTTTTTTAATTCCAGTTTTTTTTTTTAAATTCCAGTTTTTTTTTTAAATTCCAGTTTTTTTTTTAAATTCCAGTTTTTTTTTAAATTCCAGTTTTTTTTTTAAATTCCAGTTTTTTTTTTTAAAATTCCAGTTTTTTTTTTTTAAATTCCAGTTTTTTTTTTTAATTCCAGTTTTTTTTTTTTAAATTTCAGTTTTTTTTAAAAAAATTTCAGTTTTTTTAAAGAAAATTTCAGTTTTTTAAAAAAATTCAGTTTTTTAAAAAAAATTTCAGTTTTTTTAAAAAAAATTTGTTTTTTTTTCAAGTTTTTTTTTAATTTTTTATCTACAATAATATTAGAATATTTACATTTTTACGTTCTATGATTTACGCTCTTTTGATTTTTTCCAGCATTTTAATATTTTTAATATTTTTATTTTATATTTAATTTTTTATCTGCATGTAACATTAAAAATTTTTGTTATTAAAAAAGCAGTAACTTAAGTTTATAAGATTTAACCCACATGAACATCGAGTAAACTTAAATTCAAATCTATTAAACTGTCAGTTTGAAATATGTACCTGATGATTGCATAACGTATGAAACTCCGAGTCGTGCTATCGATGTAGGACAATATATATATTTGTTAATATATATATATATATCGCAGTATATTCATATCTATCTATCTATCTATCTATCTATCTATCAATGTATCGTTGTTTCTTCATATCTACCTATCTTTCTATTTATCGCCGTTTCTTCATATATATCGAACTTAGTTTGTTGTGTTCAGTCTATTCTCTTAAATATAATTGATTAATTTAAATATATAAGTATAAGTTGTAAAAGCAAATGAAATACTTACATACAGTTCTTTCAAGAGTGTTTAACTCTACTTATCTGTGTAAATCTGATTTAGTTTAAATAGAATTCCATAAGATTCCTCTCCACAAATTCCGCCATCGTTCATTATTAACTATAACATCACTTAACATATAATTATTTCTATACAATTTCTTCCTTAATTATATTCTTGTACTTTCTCTAATTCTTTAAACATGATAAATATTATAATGTGTCTTCTTTTCTTTTCAGGTAAGTGGCTTCAGTACTTCGTGAATCATTAGTAAAAGGTTTGGTTTTTGTTTTTCTTCTTTTTCTTTTCGTGTCCCTTTCTTTCCCTTTACTCTTAAGGCCGCATTTTAAATGGATGAAGAATCGATTTTCTTACATGGAACTTCAAGTGATATTAAAATCTGATTTAAAACTATGAAAATGAGTAAACGCTTTTCAAAACAATTTTGCTTTTCTGTGCTTTATATCTTTGTAACTTTTTAGAGTGGGTGAAACTTTTGAAGGATTTGCTTAATAATAATTTTAATGCATTTTTATTAGAAATTAATTTTTAAATAATTACTCAACTAGCGAAGACCAAAAAGTTCTCAGTCTAACTAAGAAAGAAGTTCAAAGATATTAATCCACGCCGCCTTTGTGTTAATAGCTTCTAAAGTTTTGTTTCATTTATCAGCGTTTGTATAAGATTTTCAAACTAATGAACTTCGGGTGGCACGAACATCAGCTATTGCAGTTTTTATTAACGATTGTGAGGAAATTGCGCATATTTTATTGCCAGCTTGCTAAAGATATCAAAATGGCTAGATTATTTCTGTATCAGCTTCTGGGTTAAGGAGTTATTATTATTATTTTTTTTAATCATCTCACCCCAAGCAAGGCATTCCACTGCCACTATTGTGCATGGGGCTACATAGGGGAAGGTAAAGAGAAGGAGTGGTTAGACATAGGGAATGTCAGGAGGAAGGTGACAGATGAGTAAGGATACCGAGGATGAGGGTTAGGCAGATGAAAAGAGTGCTTGATAGAATGGGAGCGGGTTAGTGTGTTAGGAGGTGTCTATTGACCTTACATTTAAACTCCTAAAGATTGTAGCCGTCGGGGAAGCAATCGTTTGGAAGAGAATTCCACAGTCGGGAAGTGCGAGGAAAGAAACTGTTGGAGTAGAAGTTACGGCTGCATTTTATCGGTTTCACTGTAAAAGGGTGAGATCTAGTTGCTAATCTAGTATCTCGTGCAAATTCGTATTTAGGGGGCACCAGTGATCTAAGTTCATCGGAGGAGAAGCCGTGAAAGTATTTATAGAAGAGACACAGGGAAGCCACGTCGCGCCGGTGGGAGAGAGACTGCAGGCGGTCTGCCAAGTCGGTATCTATCACATTACAGACCCTCCTCTGAACCTTATCGAGAAGCCCGAGGAGAACAGCAGGGGCACCCGACCAAATATGGCAGCAGTATTCAATGCACGGGCGGATGGTAGATTTGTAAATGTGCAGGATAGATTTAGACAGAAAAAAACTTCCGGGCCCTACACAGAGAACCGACTTTCATAGCAGCGGATTTAGCAATGGATTCGATATAGTCATTCCATTTGAGGTCCGCTGAAAGTGTGAGACCAAGGAGGCGTAGTGTTTTACTCTCTGGGAGGCAAGCCTGGTCCATGCTAATGGGAGGTAGGTGAGATTGTCGATGATGGTTAATTGAGAGCAGCTTCGTTTTAGAAGCAGTAAAATTTACTAGCCATTTCTTACCCCAGTCCAATATGGATTGGAGGTCTTTTTCAATCTCGGCTGCGAGGTTAGCTTTGACGCCTACACCAGATTTTTGTTGGAGGCGAGAGTAAACTGTGGTGTCATCGGCGTACAAATCTATTTGGGCTCTTATGGAATCAGCGAGATCATTAATATATATCAGGAAGAGTGTAGGAACTAAGATGGAGCCTTTGGGGGACACCTGCGTTTGTATGGTAGTTCTGAGAGGCATGTCCGTTTAATACCACCTTGATTGTGCGGTTAGAGAGGAATGACTGGATTAGTTCAAACAAATGTCCAGTTATACCATAGCTCCGCAGTTTACATAGAAGGCCAGCATGCCAAACTCTGTCGAACGCCTTAGATATATCCAATGCAACGGTTCGGGCTTCGCCATTCCTGTCGAGTGCCTGGTATATGTAGTCGGTGATGGTCGTTAGCATATCAGCAGTAGACCTGGTGAAGCGGAAACCATATTGCTTGTCCGAGAGGAGCCTGTGTGCTGTGAGATGCTGAACCACCTCGGCGTTGATAATGGCTTCGAACACTTTGCCAAAGATCGGAAGAAGGCTGATAGGGCGGTAATTTGCAGGGTCAGAGGGTTCTCCAGTGTTTTTAAATATAGGAACTACAAAGGAAGATTTCCAACAGGCAGGAAAGCAGGAAGCAGATAGGCAGAGGTTGTAGAGCTTAGAAAGGACAGAGGAGAGTTCAGGGGCACATTTCTTTAAGACTATGGTTGGGATTCCGATATATTATTACTTGTATTTGTTTTTAGTCGTTATCTTAACCCGTAACTTACTGTTAATAATAACGTCTTCTCCTTTACATATTTTGTTACCATTATTTTTAAGGTTGGTATTTTCTTAATTGTGGATGAAAACTTTTTCCAACTTTTTTCAATTCAACTTTTCCATCGCAAAACTATGTTTTATAATTTATGCTCGTGGGCCCATTTTTATGCAAGATGATACCCCTTATCAGATTGTCAGTCAGTCAAGTGCTATACGTGATACACGCTTGGGCGATCATGTCTCTTTCGAGACATGACTGACTAGGCAGAACATTATCCCGCAGTAGGTTGCCATTGCTTTCTGCGGTAGACTCTTTGCCGACCAAGGCTATAGAACCCAATCTGTCCCGTTATTTAACCCATAACTGGAGGGAAGAAACTAATACTTTTCCCAAGGGTATTTACGCATAAGTGAACGCAAAGAATTCAACTGGAATTCGAACTCGGCTCTCCGGTTTCTCGTATCCATTTAACCACAGCACACATCCACAGATTGTACAAAACGGTGAAACAATTATTCGAACCTGAAAAACTTACGCTTATGGCTCCAGATCTCAATACTTTTGAGAATCTTTAGGAAATGATCTGTTATAATGAAAACAACCGACGATGTGTGGGATATTGTATCATAAACCGTAGGATTGATAAGACAAAATTACTACTTAACACTGTGACAAATTATTGAAGATGTATACTCTTCGGTGTACAGAAGTAATTAAACACCATGGCATGTACACATTTAATAAATACTGCAATAGGTTGCCATTGCTTTCTGCGGTAGACTGGTTGCCAGCCAAGGCTATAGAACTCAATCTCTCCTGTTATTTAGCACATAACTGGACAGGAGAGACGGATTAATATCATTCCCAAGGGTATTTGCGCGTAATTGAATGCAATGAATTCAACTGGAATTCGAACTCTGCTCGCCGATTTCTAGTTCCGAGCCGATATCCACTGCACCACAACGCACATCCACCTCTGGTAACGATCATTAAGTCACATGTGGACTGTCACTGCGCCCTCTACAGTGGGCACTGATACCTACACACGTGACACAGAATATCGAAGGATGTCAAATGTTTTCGAAACGAAATGCCCCATCTGTCTGGCGTTCACTGCCTCATCCGAACTCTGGTAATCCATTTCGTTTTGTCTGACAAATATTCACATTAACTCGTCAAATGTCAGCGCCAAATTGATTCTGGTCAGGACATTTCTCTGACATCAAGGTACAATCACTCCATCCTACCATTTTCTTAACATACAGTTGTCCTATAACTTTTGGTACGTGTCTGTTAATTTTGTTTACTTTCTGCGCGTTCTTTCCGAATAATAATATACGATATTGCATATTATTTTAGATACTAATATGCAGTAACGTCTCCTACCAAACAATGTTTAACAGTTTGATTTTTACTCGCTACGCGAGTTTATACCCAATACTGTTTAACGATGTTTACCAAACTATCTTCACAGTAACTAATTCAATCCAGCCAAACTAAACTAAATATACTAAATATGTCCTCTTGACCGGGGTGTGGATAATGTATGCGTTATCAACGTGGAAGGTGAATTCGACGTACAGGGTTGAATTTTCGCTCATCTTCGTTTTCGTTTACTTTAGAATAGGCAATAATTCACCTTCAGATTTTGGTGAACTAATAAATCAGTATGGGCTTGAGTTGATAAACAGTCTAGGAAAAGTAAAAGTCTGGCCTGAAGAGGGATAAGTTCCGTCAGGATATCATACCCAAGAAACACCAATGCTGCATGAGATACACTTAATGGGTTACGGGATTCGAGATTTTTCTCAACACCTGTTGTTGATGATGCGTGTTAAGGTTTTCTGGTAGACTTGCTAATATAATTAAATTTTCATTGAGTTAACCACTGATTACATTTTGTGATAGACTATATTTAGCAAATATTTATACTCAGAGAAAATGTGTGGCTGATAATTTCTAGTTATTTTTTTCGGCTCTTTACAAGGTAGACTATAGTTATAGCCATGTGCCAGACTACGTTAAATAAAGGTCAATGCATGTGATACTTTCGCGATATGGGGATTTAAGGTTTACGATGGTTACAGACCTTGCCATGCCATATAGGTAATTTTTCGAATTTTCCGCTTAAGACATTTTAACGACGATGATATTACTGAGTCCATCTTTTAAACCAAAGATTTAGGTGCTTTATATAAACAGTAAACACATTTTTAAATTTGCCAAATTATTAAAATTTTGATTAGGTCATTGAAAGCATAAGTTCATGGTCTAAACTTTCTTGGTATTTTAAAGTCCTTGGCACTCTAAGATTGCAAAAAAAGTAATTTCGCAGTCATAATGTTTTGCATTGTTTTAAAAGAGTGTGTAAAATACAGTCTCTTGGGACAATAAACATTCAGTTTTTCAAATTATTTTACTCAAATGATTTGTTTGTTTAACAGTGTATCAAACCCCCATGAATTATTAAATTTCCTTGGGGGCTTGAGTATTTTTTTCTTCTTATAAAAATCTATTTCTAACGGTGGTATTTTTAAAAATCTATACTTTCATTCTTTATTTATTTTTTTTTTTCAAGTTTAAGAGTTCACTGTTTACTCATAGCAGAAAAACCTAACAGATGCTACTATTTCCGGTAAAAGTGAACCAACAGCAATTAAGAGTTGATTCCATGCTCCATAAAATTTCTCGATAAGTCTTGCTGCAGGATATATTTTGTCAAATTGAAATCTATCACAATCAAAGAATGAAGCCTTCTCTCTCTCTCTCTCTCTCTCTCTCTCTATATATATATATATATATATATTAATGCAGGTTTCATTGAATAATATAGACAAGTTTTGTCTATTAATTTTGTGTAGGATCCGTTCATACCGTCTGATATACTTGATGGTGATGTCGTTAAAAGACAACAAAAAATCTGACGTTGCACTTAAATAAAAATTCAAATATATTCCGTCATTTAGAACAACACGGTTATCAACGCACACTTCTGAGAAAAACGCTTGTTGATAACACGTACATACTCAAACAAGAAAATAATAAGCAGAAACTAAAAATCCTCGAAGCACTCTACATTAAACAATTTAAACCTGGTTTGAATACAATCAATTTCGATATTTCCAACAACGTACTCAAATGTCTGTAATCAGACCAGGGACCACAACACCAATATTTTGTCATTGTCTTCGGCCATCCGCCACGGTAGGGATGGACTTATATTTTCAATTCAATTATCTTTATTGTTAATAGCTTAAATGTTCTATGTTTACTGTGTGTTATTATTTACTCTTTGATAATGGCTTATGTGAGCCGAAAGCTTAGACCCGATAAAAAATTCAACAAATACTGTGATTTTTTGTTGTCTTTTAACGACATCACCATCAAGTATATCAGACGGTATGAACGGATCCTACACAAAATTAATAGACAAAACTTGTCTATATTATTCAATGAAACCTGCATTAATGAAAAAATGCTGCCAAAATACACACAATATATATATATATATATAAGGAGTTCTAAAACTAAAATTTTCCATTAATCTTTTTGAATTATTTGTGAGCTTTTTTATAGTTAACAACACTGTTTGTTTATGGATACACTACCGGCCATAATTATTAGGCCACCCCAGTGTTTTAAAAAAATGATGTATTTCATACTATGTTTTAGTAGTTGTTGCCAATTGAATAATTTCAAATGAAAATAGAATGGTTCTTTTGTTAATACTGCACAATAACATGTGCATCAAATGAATTTATAAATATTTAATAATTACCTATATTGCAGTTTCATCAATGGAAGAATGAAGAACATTTAGGGTGATTCGAACGAGTTCATCTTTGCTTTCCTGACTTGTAAAATTTTGCAAAGTATTAATAAGAAAAGAAACATTCTATTTTCATTTTGAATTATCCACTTAAAATTGTATGAAATACATCATTTCCATTAAAAAAAAATTGGGTTGTCTAATAATTGTGGTCAGTAGTGTACGTAATTTGGAATAAAACTCATTTCGTCTTTTTGCATGGATAAAGTCCATCACAGGACAAAAAGCGTAGGCGAGTTAAATACAGTTATATTCTTGTCTTCTTTTTATTTAGCCACACACACACACACATATATATATATATATATATATATATATATATAACTGTGTACCAATCCTTTTTATATTTGTTTCACTGAAGACGACTGAAAATTTTTTCATTATATTTTCTTGAATTCTTACAAGTGATTTCTTTTTGGAGCCTAATGTGTGTCAGAACAGTGCATATAATCCTTGTGTTAAAACGCTTACTGCTAATCTGTTAACTTTGATTAATATGTTTTGTTTGTTTTTGTCATAATATATTTTTTATTTTAGTAATAGAACTATTTTACTTCGTGAACACAATCAGAACATTGTCGACATGTTCACAGTATCAATTATGAACACGACCACAATGTGCTGACTGTGTTCGGAAATTAGATGTAATGTTGCCAGCCAGCTTATCACTCTCGATTTTCCAATGCAAAATTCTTAGATATCTACTCTATATTTCAACCAGTTCAAACCTTTACATATATTGAGCACTCCCCATATAAATATAAAACTTTTTAAATGACACACACACACACATATATATATATATACCGGTAAAATAATTGCTGGTTGCACCAACAGACGCTAGTTCAAAAACACTGCTCAATGCACAATCAAAACAAATGAACTGAATGTGCAGAACTAACAATATATCAAAGAATGGAACACACGCCACTTGCTACCAAGGTTTCGACCACGCTGATCGAAGCCTTAGTACTAAATGAGTGGAGCGTGTTCCGTTTTTTAATATATATATATATATATATATATAGTAAAGTTTTCAATTTGCTTGAAGCATTGTGTATATTAGGTGTATGGTTAGGTCTTGAAGGCTGTCACAATGCGTTTCGTAAAAGGTAAAGAAGTTTTGGGGGATTACCTATTTGTTATATATTAATATTTCGAGATTAAAATCTCATCCTCAGAATAGCAGAGGAGCGTGTGTCTGTCCGAGTGAGTCCGTGCCTTTCAAGGAATGGTCATTCCTAGCGGCTGCTGCTATTAATTCTAGCTGTGTGTATGTATGTGTGTGTTTGTAAGTATGTTAGTGTGTATTTATGTGTGTGTAAGTGTGTTAGAGCATGTATTTGTGTGTGTTTATGGTGTATATATATATATATGTGTGTGTGTGTGTGTGATTTACAGTTGGGACCTTTTTCTGGTCTGATGATATCAGTCTGCTTTAATGTGTGCTTCTGTGTGTAAGTTAGAACATGTGTGCTTGTGTGTGTAAGTTAGAGTATGTGTGTTTGTGTAAGTTAGAGCGTGTGTGTGTGTGTGTGTGTCAGAGCATATATGCGTGTGTTTATGGATATAACAGTAACTCCTTACAGAAATTAGATAAAAAAAAACTTAAGCTTCATGAGTTAAAGAGAAAGGAAATAATAATAAGTAAATAATTTACTATATTTACAATAATGCAAATAATTAATTTCCTTGAATGTGCGTTGTGGTGTAATGGATATTGGCTGGGAATGAAAAATCGGAAAGCCAAGTTCGAATTCTACTCGAATTCATTTCATTCACTTACTCCCAAATACCCTTGCGAACGGTATAAATCCATCTCTACTCCCTTCAGCTATGGATTGAATAGCTGGATAGATTGGGTCCTATAATCTTGGTTACCAAGTGGTCTACTGCGGAAAGTAATGGCAACCTACTGCGCGAAAATCTTCTGTCTAGTCAGTCATGTTTCTTTCGAGACATGATCGTCCAAATGTGTATCACGTATGGCACGACTGACTGGTGCGACATACTCTTTCTATTTCTCATTTTTATTCCTTTTATCTACTTTCCAACAAGCTAACATTCTTAACTAACTGTTTATGATGTCAGATAGAATCCCTTTTTGGAAAAGCAGAGAAAGAGTAGATCCTTAAGAAAAAAAAGAAGTTACGATGGAGCTTTCAATGAAAAGCATTTGTTGCAAATTGATGAAAAGTTTCGCATGTACGCTTTTCCATTCATAAACAGCCGACACTTATGTACTCTAATGGTGGTATGCGAACTTCGCATACTTTATCTACTCATAATCAATGTCGAGCTTTCACATGCGCAGAAGATTCCACGCTCAAATGCCAGTAATTTCACACCGATTGTCAAATTGTTGACATGAGTTCGTTTCCGGCGCCAATGAACGCAACATGACGATTCCAAGATCTGGCAGACACCGTCACCAAAATGGACGATGGAACCACTTCACGCTGATTTGACTCGCTACGATAATTCTATGTGAAAGGAGTTCACGAACCCGTTTCACTGCTGAAAATTTAGGCGGGAAAAAAAAGATGCAAAAGTAGGAAAACGATTTTAGTGTGTGAAGGGATGAGGCGGATAATCAGAAGAGAAAACGAAAAATAATTTCAGATTACAGGAAGTAAAAGATAGAAATAGATTTGAGAAAGCGGGCGAAAAGGAAGTAGAATGAAGAGAATAAGAGAATTATTTGAGTAGCTAAGAAGTAAAAAGAGCGTCAATTAGAAAATGAAGAAGAAAAAGCTGAAAAAATTCAGAGAAAAACCGGCTGTTGGCCTAAAGAAAGAAAATACTTAAAACGAAAGCAATAGTTGGAAATGACAATGAAATCGATGTAAAAATTAAAGGAACGAAAAGGAAAGTGTAAAAATTAAAGGAACGAAAAGGAAAGTGTAAAAATTAAAGGAACGAAAAGGAAAGTGTAAAAATTAAAGGAACGAAAAGGAAAGTGCAAAAATTAAAGGAACGAAAAGGAAAGTGCAAAAATTAAAGGAACGAAAAGGAAAGTGCAAAAATTAAAGGAACGAAAAGGAAAGTGCAAAAATTAAAGGAACGAAAAGGAAAGTGTAAAAATTAAAGGAACGAAAAGGAAAGTGTAAAAATTAAAGGAACGAAAAGGAAAGTGCAAAAATTAAAGGAACGAAAAGGAAAGTGCAAAAATTAAAGGAACGAAAAGGAAAGTGCAAAAATTAAAGGAACGAAAAGGAAAGTGCAAAAATTAAAGGAACGAAAAGGAAAGTGCAAAAATTAAAGGAACGAAAAGTTAAAAACAAGAAAATAATTCTTTAAAAGTCGTTAGTGCCTTTCAGAGAGGGACTGACATATTAGAAATTCGACCTGATGTCTCCAGAATAGATAGAAGCTTCGCTTTAGGATACTTGCCAGCAACTTAATCTTAAAGGTAATTACAATTACTTAGTAGTTCAAAACTTAAATATAGCATGAAAAAGAGATTTCCGAAAAAGATGGCGTTAGTTTTCTTAAACGGCAAGCATTTCCATCAAATTTTACCAAAGATCGTTAATAAATTTTAAAGAATAATCAATAAAGCAAAATTCTAAACAAAAACGATATTAAATTTATTGTAATCTTGTTTTATCGTTTAATCTTTTAAATTTATTAACGGTATTGTTTGATAAGTGTTGATCGAAAATCGGGCTGCTGAAAGGAATTATATCTACTTCTTTTAAGCAACCAACAGGTCTCACTTTCTCCAATTATCAGTGAGTTCAATCATTACAAGGTGCCTCACATTCTTTTAGGAAATTCCTATTTTTGAGGGGAACGGTGAATATTAATTGATTATCGGTAGAAACCTATCATTAATAATACGCCGCGTGCCTTTTCTATATATACTTTCCTGGTAGGTTTGATGAAATTTCCTGTATAGCAAATTATAATCATTGTAAATTCATTAGTGTTTCACGTTTTAAAAAGTGTTATTTTTGTTCCTTCCCCAGCCCCTGATAAATTTTACATATGGGATCTAGTTAGGATATCATAGAGATTTTAAGGTATTATGGTGGCTCTAGTTAAGAATGGTAAGAAAACGTTGTTATGGTGTCAGGTATAATGTGGTATGTTCGGATCAGTAATCATGGCTAGCTAGGTTTAAGATAAGATAAATTAGAGACTACCTCTCCCTCTTCTTCTTTTGGCCTTGTGTCACATTTTTGTAGTTTTCAAAATAAATTTTACTTTCCTCTATGGTAACCAGACTTTATGAATTTTCACACAGTACTGGCAGACTTGATAAAAATGCTCGGCAAACTTGACATATTCGAAAAAAACAGAATGATCAAGAACGCCGCCTGCATACGGACAGGGAACGATTTTAGCAGATATACAAAAATAGAAAGGGTTTTAAGACAAGTGTGAGTTTCCTCACCGGACCTATTCAAACTATACAGTGAGGCAATTCAGAGATAACTACAAGCTCTGACAGGGTTTTGTCATTAGCGGCCATCTGAACAAAAGAGGATACGCGTATGATACAGTGCTGATAGCAGACACGGAAAAGAAACTGCATGACCTCCTACAGAAGGTAACTAAAGAAAGAGAAAACAAAGAACCAAACAAAAAAAAAAAGAAAACTGAATGCATGGTCATCAGTAAAAGAGTAACTAAAGTGCCAATTAGAAATCTGGGATTCTGAAATAAAGCAGGTACAGAAATTTCAAAACCTGAGAAGCGTTCTAACAGAGGACGGAAAGTATAGTATCACTACACAAAAGTTTTCATGTTTCGGATCAGAACCGCTCCTCTTCAGTTGATATGTTGAACAATAATAAGCTCTACTTTGTATCGAGCACTCTTTATAAAAGTAAATTCTTGAACAGTGGGTTTTAATCTATGTGTTCTTTCCCTTTCTCGCTATATATATATATATATATATATATATATATATATACCAGTAAAATAGTTGCTTGTTGCACCAACATACGGTAGTTTAAAAATGTGGGGGTCAATGCACAATCAAAACAAATGAACTGAATGTGCAGAACAAACAATATATCAAAAAACGGACCACACGCCACTTACTTGCTGCCAAGGTTTCGACCACGCTGATCGAAACATTGGGATCCGACTGTGCATTGCATGGCCAAAGATGCATTCCAAACGCTGTGTAGAGTATTGAGAGACCGGGAAGATTTCAATGGAAACTAGGGAAAGCGTACTAGTCTGTTATGTGATATCTGTCCTCCTTTATGACGGCGAATGCTGAATAATCTCGTCAATGATGGAGAAACTCGAAGCAACAGAAATGTTGTTCTATAAAAAAATATTGGGGATACCATGAACCGAGCATTTGAGCGTCCTACAAGGTTCTGAGGATGTGCGTTATGGTGCATTGGATATCGGCTTGGAACGAGAAATCGGGGAGCCGAGTTCGAATTCCAACCGAATTCATTGCATTCACTTACGCGCAAACACCCTTGGGAAAGGTATTAATCAATCTATTCCTTCCAGTTATGGGTTAAATAACAGAACAGATTGGGTTCTATAGCCTTGGTCGGCAACCAGTCTACCGCAGAAAGCAATGGCAACCTACTGCAGGATAATGTTCTGCCCAGTCAGTCATGTCTCTAAAGAGACATGATCGCCCAAGCGTGTTTCACGTATGGCACTTAACTGACTGACTGACAAGGTTCTGGAAAGGATGCAAACGAAAAGGAAACTTATACTTAGTATCAGGAAGAGACAGCTGAGATTTCTCGAGCCCGTAATGAGGAAGGAGGGCCTGGAGATTCTAATATTCTCAGGACGTATAGAGAAAGAGAGACAGATGAAAGTAATGCAAGGTATACTTGATTGGCTTGAATGAATGGATGGTGGAGCGGGTTTTGGGAGAGATATCAAGAAAAGAAATGTTAAGAAACACAAGGAATAGGGGTAAGTGGAAGTCCATGATCGCCTACGTCCTGAACGGACACGGCAAATAAAGAAGACTGGATTAGCGGTAAGGTCTCATCATTTTACCATTAAAATAACTACGTTTTAAAAGGTCTAACAGTTTCTTTTATCGCAGTTTTCCTTTGTATAACTCTTTCGGCTTCTTGCTCCCCAATCATCTTTGGCTTCAAAAATTTAAATGTAATGTCGATTATTGTCTACTGTCTTTTTAATTATTTTTCGTTTAATGTACTTTCTCCTTAATAGTGTTTTTTTTTTCATATTCTCATTTTCTGCAATATAGTCGATCCTGACTTAGCATCTAGACTTCACTCACTTTCTCACCGACAAGACGTGGCTTCCCTCTGTCCTTTTTACAAATATTTTCATGGCAACTGCACTGACAAGCTTTTTTTCTTTTGTGCTCCGACCACATGAATTTACGCGCGTTACTAGGTTGGCATTTAGGTCCCACACTTTTATCGCTGAAAATAGATATGATTTCTACTCCAACAGATTTTTTCTTGCACTTCCTGCCTGTGAAATTCCATTTACTTGCTTCCCTGATAGCTCAGTCAGTTGAGTGTCATATGTGATACACGCTTGAGCGATCATATCTCGAAAGAGACATGAATGACTGGGGAGAAGATTATCCTGCAGTAGGTTGCCATTACTTATTGCGGTAGACTGGTTGCCAGCCAAGGCTATAGAACCCAATCTGCCTTATTATTTAACCCATAACTGAAGGGAAGAGACGGATTAATACCTTTCTCAAGGGTATTTGCGCGTAAGTGAATGCGAGAAATTCAACTGGAATTCGAACTCGGCTCTCCGATTCCGCGTTCCAAGCGGATATCCACTGCACTACAACGCATATCGAATAGCTACAATCGTCAAAAATATGAATACAACACCAATTTCTATCTGCTATCTTCTTGAATTTCGTTCATCTTTTACCATTTCCTAAATACCCCCTGTACCCAGTCTTTTCTCTCACTGTAACCCCCTGCGTACTAGTAGTGGTCCCGCCTTGCTTGGGTGAAATGATTAAAGAATATATATATATATATATATATATATATATATATATATATATATATATAATTCTCTCACTTTGACTAACTCTTTAAGTTTTATTGGCTTTTTTTCTAACAAATTTTTATAAACCTCTAATAAATAGTAGGTTTTTATAAATAATATACTATTTGCATTGTTCGGACTGTTTCCCTCATTTTTTTTTTTTTTTTTTTTTGTCATATTCACAACGTTTCATCTGTTGTACGCTCCAGCCTTCTTCAGGTGATATACGTTGGCATTTCAAATTGAACCCTTTATTTATTTCAAGGGGACAGATTGTTCTAATTCCACATGACCCAGTGGTTAAAAGCGTTTGTTGAAGTAAAACGGTGACTTGAACCAAAGAGTTGTGAGTTCAATACCTGGTCACAGCAGAGGTGAACAAGAACTTTGAGTTAGCAAAGCCTCTCTATAATATCCTATCCCTTGTAGCTCTTAATAAATTTTGTCTTTCTGTTATTTTCCCTAATTCCTGTTCCGCCATCCTTTCGCACAAGCTCACTAAGTAGGTTATGCGTTGTTTTCCTTTGACCTTTTTTGCCCACCATCTGTCCCGTGAGTATGATATTCTCTATTTTACGCCTTAACAAACTTATCAGCTAAGTGAGAAAAATATATTTAGATCATAAATGATTTAGGAGAGAATAATTATTTAATTTTACAAGTCATGCTAATTAATCCATAGCTGGGGGTAAAAGGGTATTTTCGCGTAAGAGAATATAACGAACCCGATTTGACTCTCCGATTTATAATTCGGATCCGTTATTCATTACATCCAAGCTTACATGCTATTCCCAACCGGCCACCAATCTAGGTACTGACCAGGCTAGACGTTGCTTAACTTCTTTATGTGCCGTGTTCACTCAGGGCGTAGACTACCATGGCTCTCCACAGCTTATTTCTCCTAAGCCTGGTTCCACCGTCCATCTACTGAAGCACACTAAGTATGTAATGCCTCGTTTTCCTCTGTCTCTCTTGCTCTCTATTTTTCCCGTCGATATCAGATTTTTCAAACCCTCTTTTCTCCCTATGTGCCCAGAAATCTGAACTCTATATTTTTAATGTTAAGTATTAATTAAGTATTATTTCTTTTTGGTGTTGTTGTTGTTTCTAATATCATTAAAAAAATTATATGTTCGGTCAATGGTGTCCTCGACATCCTTTTGTAGAACCAGATTTCTGCTGCTTCACGTCTCGTCTTCATCTTTGAAGAGACCACTCAGTAGTCACTGCCATATTTCGAATATGCATGAAATGAGAACTATAAGAAAATCAGACATTCCATAGAACCATTAATATAAAAAAAAAACTGCCATTATTTTAATCGAACTGTGTTCTGGAATATGTCAAATTATTGACTAAATAATTTTTTTTTACTATCGTTTGCCTAATAGAAGTCTCAATGACTACTCAAGAGGGAGGGTTACTAAATGAGGTTGTGGGCAAAGAATCAAAGAAACAGAAGCTCTTTGGGTCGGAAACATCATGCCTGAGTGTGCGGCGCAGATACCGAGACCAGCTCACGCGGTTGAGAAGATTAAAGCACCTATTGGGAAAAGGAATTGGTATCAAAGGCTGCTAGCGGACAAGCTCGCCAGAATCTATCATACATCATACATCCCCTAACCCCACATACAAAAATCAGTGTCTAAAATAAAACATTATCTAAGTGTTTTCACTGGTTGAATTTCACTACACGACTTCAGCCCAAGAATCTGTAACTCTCCAAAAATATATAACGTTATCAAATTTTTAATATTTTTTCCATCTTATTTTGCAGATTTTGATCGCAACACTCGGATAGTTTTCATACTTTACATCAGTATGAGTAAGCTGCATGAAACATAAAAAAACGATTTTCTTCTGATGACATTTAAACTTTTATATATTTTCTCCAGAAGTTTGTCTGATAGGATAGCACATTACCGGTGATCCATTTAGGGAAAGTATATTATCTTGGATTCGGTTACAAAAAGCCCATTAACTGCAATCTAATTAGGAAGAGCTCATTACCTTGATTCAGTCAGGGGAAGCAGATTACCTGAGATTCAGTCGAGAGAAGCCACATTACCTGGCATCATGTCGTGGAAAGCACATAACCTATAATCTTGTCAAGCAGAGTACATTATCTGGTATCTAGTTAGGTAGAGTACATTATCTGGTATCTAGTTAGGTAGAGTACATTGTCTGGTATCTAGTTAGGTAGAGTACATTATCTGGTATCTAGTTAGGTAGAGTACATTGTCTGGTATCTAGCTAGGTAGCGTACATTGTCTGGTATCTAGCTAGGTAGCGTACATTGTCTGGTATCTAGCTAGGTAGCGTACATTGTCTGGTATCTAGCTAGGTAGCGTACATTGTCTGGTATCTAGCTAGGTAGCGTACATTGTCTGGTATCTAGCTAGGTAGCGTACATTGTCTGGTATCTAGCTAGGTAGCGTACATTGTCTGGTATCTAGCTAGGTAGCGTACATTGTCTGGTATCTAGCTAGGTAGCGTACATTGTCTGGTATCTAGCTAGGTAGCGTACATTGTCTGGTATCTAGCTAGGTAGCGTACATTGTCTGGTATCTAGCTAGGTAGCGTACATTGTCTGGTATCTAGCTAGGTAGCGTACATTGTCTGGTATCTAGCTAGGTAGCGTACATTGTCTGGTATCTAGCTAGGTAGCGTACATTGTCTGGTATCTAGCTAGGTAGCGTACATTGTCTGGTATCTAGCTAGGTAGCGTACATTGTCTGGTATCTAGCTAGGTAGCGTACATTGTCTGGTATCTAGCTAGGTAGCGTACATTGTCTGGTATCTAGCTAGGTAGCGTACATTGTCTGGTATCTAGCTAGGTAGCGTACATTGTCTGGTATCTAGTTAGGTAGAGTACATCACCTGTAATTTTGTCAAGCAGTGTATATAAGTTAGGATCCAGTCAGGGAAGGTACTTTAACATGATGTTACAATTTGGGTAATTGATGTGTACAAAATATGCAAACCACCCACGAAGCCCACCAAGGATAGAAAAGCCCGTACGGCCAAGATGAAATGTCCGAAGAATCGCCATTAAGAAAAAACACAAACATCAGAATAAATCAGAATGCATAATGGAAGGCATGAAACCACTTCTTCCACCAAGATACGGATTGCTCACTATTGCGCTAACCGTATAACTAAGTACAATCAGCAACATGTTAATTGTAGGGCGTATGTTCACTGATAATTAATCCCAAATGACAGGCTATCAAGAACCTATCAGACTATTCTGTCTAGTTAATAATTTACAGGATAATTTAAACTGATTTATTTGCATAAACGTCTACCGTCAAGCAATGGTTAGACATTTATGGTGGCAGATCCATATTCTCACCTTTAATAACGTATCAACGCGCAAATAAGTAAAATCGATATATACTAGATACCAGACTAAATTCATCTTAAATAACACACACGCATGCGCGTAGGATCTATCAAAAGTCATTTTTGTTCTTTTTTTGTTATGCATTATATAAAATCCATATGAAAATTTAAATCTAACAAGGCTATTTAAGAACATGACTTAAGTTATCAGCTCAATATCAGAAACAACAGTACTGAATCGTTACGTAACACCAGTGCTTTTATATGGCAGTGAAAGTTAAGCAATCTCCTCACATATGAAAAAGAGAGTTGAAATAATAGAAATGTAGTTGTATAAAACATGTTAAGAATACCATGGACCGAACATGTGAGCAATGAGAAAGGTTCAGGACACATTTAAACAAAAGAATACTTAAAATTAACATAGGATGTGAATTGAATTTTCTTCGGGACATAATGAGGAAAGAGAGTTTGGAAAGTGTGATATTCACAGGTCAGATTGAATGCAAGTGAAACAGAAGAAAACAACACATGACTTATCTAGCGAGCTTGCATAAATGGATAACGACATAAGGTTTAAGGGAGAAAATAAAAAGACAAACTATATTAAGAGCTACAATTTAGAGGAAATTGTGCCAAGCCATGATCGTTAACATCCTCAGGAAATACAACACGAAGATGGTGGCGAATGATGGTATTTAAGCGTCATTCGTTTTTCACAAAAATGATAACATTTAAAGAAATGTCTACAAATTTAACGAATTCACATTCTTAATATGTGTAAGGATTTCTAACACAAGGCATGACATCCGTTGATCTAACGATGCTATTTGCGAACATGATTTCTAGTTTTTAAGTGAATATCTCCTCAAAAATAAAGAGGAGACTTAAAGCAACAGAAATGTGCTTGTATAGGAAGATTATGAGGATACAGTGGACAGAACATGTCGGCAAAGACGAAGTTTCGGAGAAAACAGAAAGGAAAGAAAGCTAATACTTAACATCAGGAAGAGACAGTTGAAGTTTCTGGGATACATAATTAGGTAGGAGGGCTTGGAAAATCATACTTACAAGACAGTTTACAAGAGGAACAGAGGAAACCAGCGTATAACATATTTAGTGAGCTTCAGTAAATGGATTGTGGAACAGGGCTTAGGAGATTTAACAGAAAAACAATACTTGCTAAGCTTTACAAGGAACAGGAAGTTATGGAGAGCCATGATCGCCTACTACCGAAAAGAGCATTACTCGTAGAAAGGAAGAATTTACTTCATAGCATCTTGCGATATTGAACAAAACGGTCATATCACGCTGATACCCCGGTTTTCGTACGATGACCTATACAAATCAGGGAACCGAGTTTGAATTCCAGTTGGATTCTTTGCATTCACTTACGCACAAATACCCTTGGAAAAGGTACTAATCCGTCTCTTCCCTCCAGTTATGGGTTAGATAATAGGACAGATTAGGTTCTATAGCTTGGTCGGCAACCAGTCTACCGCAGAAAGCAATGGCTACCTACTGCGGCATAAACTTCTGTCAGTTATGTCTTTTTCGAGACATGATCGCCCAAAGCGTGTATCACGTATGGCACTTAACTGACTGATGGGTATTTACCTTGTCTTCCCACTAAGACAAGGTTGAGTTTATGATGGGGAACTGAAGCGTGGACGCTAGGGTTCTGTCTGGTCTCAGTGGCGACCATCAACTCGCTCCTCTAGTGCAATATGGTGGTTCAGTCTTGCACTTTACCTGAAGACAAAGATGCAACTGAGAGATGATGATGACCCTTACCCGGAAGGTATGAGCTTCTAAGCGCAGCATACATTTGCCACAAGGCCAAAAGTATGGTGCCCTCAGTGAGTATCGAACTCATTGCTCACTTGTAATGATTCTAGCGTGACAAACTTGGTGATCATTACACCACGTTAAAAAATTCTCGTGGAAATGATATGAATCTCTCTCTCTCTCTCTCTCTCTCTCTCTCTTCTTCCGTAATTCCATATATGGGTTAAATATCAGAGCAGATTGGGATTTTTGATATTGGGTGACAACCAGTTGAAGACCAGAAAACTAAATTCAGCTCTGATTAAGCCTATTTAGAGACTTCTTACCACACTGTATCTTGTTGCTAAGTAATTATCCGAGTCGGTTGTGTCGCTGATTATGTCCCCACTGTGATATTCAGGTCAATACACTAAAGTTTTAATGTCTCTGTTTCTTACAGAAAATGAAATCAGGAGAAAGTTTTCTTTCGTTTTTTTTGTCGTATTGAATAGCATAATGCATATGGTTTGTATTAGTTACTTTTATTGTCCCCAGTAAGAGCATTTTGCCATCTAATTAATGTAAAGAAGTCTCTACAATTTTAGTACTTGCAGACCCTCATGTGCCTAGCCCTACAAAAAATCTCACTGAAAAATATTGAAAAGAACTACTTTTTACCAGATATTCTAACCTTTGGCTTATTCGTCAATTCCCAGCCAATGAAAAAAGGATCCCCAAAAATGGGATATATTCTTTCGAACCAGCTGTGTTTCTTGCTACTTTTCAGTTAGATCGTTTCTTCTCCCTAATCATTAATTCATTCTTCTCCACTTTAGGCTGTTATCTGAACAATAACGGTTTTAATTACTAATTTCATATATAGTAACATTTTTAACATTATCTGTAAACCTTGTTCGCTTACGTTCAGAAGGGACTCGGGACATAAATGAAGAAGAATTTTAAATGGATCGATACTTTCTTATCTAACCTCGGAAATATTTTGTTTTGTTAAATGATGTAAATAAATAGATGATTTTTTTTTTTTTTTCAAATATTTCTACTGTTAGTTTATACTTTGTTTTTGTAATTTCCCATTCTCAGGGCCAATATAAAAACTTGCCAATTATTTTCTTTTCTCATCTCTCTCTCTCACTTCTTTATATGAAATATCTTTAGAAATTTTTTTAGTTCTGGTTGTCTGTTACTTTCGGGTCCCTTTTCTATCTACTATTCTTTCTTACCCTCTCTCTCTCTCTCTCTCTCTCTCATTGCTACATCTTTTTCTTACTTCTTTTTTCTATTTTCATATATTTACCACTTTCTCACCTTTTTCGATTTTTTTCCTCCTTTTCCACTCGTTTTTTTCTTCGTCTATTTTAATTTCAACATCCAGTTTAATTCCTGTACTCTTTCAGATCTTTGTTTTCTTTTTTCTTTTTCTAATCATTTTTTTTCTTTTATACTTTCAATTCCATCTTTATTTCTCTTCTCTCTATCGTTCTCTTCCTACCTCTGTTTTATTACTTCTCCTTCCCCACATCCTTTTTTTTTCACTTTCTCAACCAACTTCCGTCATTATACCTCTATTAATACCCTCCCCACGCATTGAATTATCCAAGAAATAATTGCTTTTTTTTTTCTAACAAAATATTGTTTGTATATTTTTTCTTTTGTTTTTTACCCTTCAACAATTCCAACATTATAGCTTTTTAATGTATTTTCAATATTGTAATTCTTCTTTTTTTTTATCATTTTTCTTGCAACGCTTTGTTCTCCATGTTGAATTGCATTCTCTGCGGTCTTTTGCACGCCGTTTCTCTTCATATTCGTAAAATTGACAAGGTTAATCTTTCATAATAAACGCTGATTATTATGCGATGTTTGAATATCCAAACTGTATATTGGAACGGCTTCTTAATGCTAGTTTTATATCTCCATGGTGATCCCCACAAAAAACAACACATTCTTTGATGAATAAATATCTGATCACTGCCAAATGATACTGAGTTAAATAATCTTTGATCTCTCAAATATTTCAATAATGTTCCTCTAGATACTTCTTTGCTGTTTCACACTCTCTGTCTGTCATCTGAATTTTGTACGCAAACTGGATTTCAATTGTTCCATAAGAGAAATCGACTATAATGTCCGTGCCATATTAAGCAGTTTATACAAATGAACAAACCTAATGTATGTCGATATTTTTCAATACTGAATAGTGTCTTAAAACAAAATCCTTTTCGTCATAGACTCTCGAAATTTTCATATCTACTTAGTTTTGTATTCAAAATAAAGTAATTTTCTAAAGTAGTAATGGACATCTTATTTATAAATCCGACAGATTGTATCACTTTAAACGTCACTATTTGTGGATGCCTGTATTTGAGTAGACGCTTCGTTTATTTATCAAAGCGTAGATTTATTTTTGTTTACCGGCCTGAATGTTCAAGAAATCTTTTTAAAGAAAATAACCGCTGTCCAGCAGGATTTGAACCTGCGCCCATCCTTTTTTATAATGTCTGTAAATTTTGAATTGCTATAAATAACCTGGAGAAATTTAAGGAACGAAATTTACGCTGTTTTATCCACTGATTTGAATTTAAATTTTTCCTGCAATGGTAGATCTACTAAGGCTGGAGAGCCAAAATCGAACTATTACTGTAACTAAGGCTAACAGGGAGAGATTAAGCCATGCCTTTCCCAGAATTGTTATGTAAAGTGAATGCAAGAGTTTTAGAATTAGTGTATGTCACATTTAAGCGCACGTGCGTAGCTCTACTGTTGCATATCAAAATGACAATTTAAGAGAAAATACTACATAATTCACAGTCAGATCCTCGACAACTAAACCAGTTCCTCGCTAGATTCTCTTGGTAAGAAAACTGATTAAACACGTAGCAAGATTAAAAGTGGACGAACTTTCTTGTAGAGTCAAAGACCATCGAGTACCATGAGTTAAACTGAACACCACAGCTATGGGTGTATTTTGTGGAGTGATTGCACGGCATGGCTAGTCGGGGAGCTTTCTAGACTGAAGTCAATGACCAGGATGAAAGGGTTCCCTCAATTAAATAAATGGTCACGTGTCCATGACCAACATTCGAGTTGATATTCACATGTTCAGTCCATGTCATTCTTAGTATCCTTCTGTAAAATCTCATATCTGTAAATTTCGAATTGCTACAAATAACCTGGAGAAATTTAAGGGACTAAATTTACGCTGCTTTCTCCATAGATTTGAATTCAAATTTTTCCTGCAATGGCTGAAGAGCCAAAATCGAACTATTATTGTAACTAAAGCTAACAGGGAGAGATGAATCCATGTCTTTCCCAGAACTGTAATGGAAAGTGAATGCAAGACTTTTAGAATTCGTGTTTGTCACATTTAAACGCAGGTATGTAAGGCCGCTTGGTATATTGAATACAAATTATTCATCAAATTTTGCAAATGTTTTCCATTAAGAAACGAAAGCAATATAATTCTTGGTTTGGACTCTTAAATGAATCAGATATGCGTTGTGGTGCAGTGGATACCTGCTCGGAACGACAAATCAGGGAGCCGGCTTCGACATTCAGTTGTGATTCATCGCATTCACTTACGCACAAATACTTTTAGGAAAGGTATTAATCTGTCTATTCCCTCGAGTTATGGGTTAAATAACAGGATATATTGGGTTCTATAGCCTTGGCTGGCAACCAGTCTACCGCAGAAAGCAATGGCAACCTACTGCGGGATAATGTTCTGCCCAGTCAGTCATGTCTTGAAAGAGACATGATCGCCCAAGCGTGTGTCACGTATGGAACTTAACTGACTGACTCTTAAATGCGCCTTGTGGTGCAGTGGGTATCGGCTTGGAACGAGAAATCAGAAAACCGAGTTCGAATTCCAGGTGAATTCGTTGCATTCACTTACGAGCAAACACCCTTGGGAAAGGTATTAATCCGTCCCTTCTTCCTCAAGCTATAGGTTAAATAGCAGAACAGATTGTGTTCTGTATTCTCGGTTGGCAACCAATCTACCGCAGAAAGTAATGGCAGCATACCGAGGGAAAATATATTTCTTTCGAGACATGATCGCCCGAGCGTGTATCACGTATGGCACTTAACTGACTTAATATTTTAAAATCGTTTTTAAATTTCATTTTGTTTCTGTCGCCATTGTCCAATCTTGATAGTATTCAAAACTAATTACGCGACCTTGTAGGTGATGAATCATTTTCCACCTAACATTTACTTAACCACATGCGAAAATGTTACAAACCTTTCATTGCTCTCACGCTATTACTTTAGAAAAAGTTCAGGCTTGATGAGTTCCACCAGTTCAGACATTCACTGCTAGAAGACACCTTGCCACATACACAGTTATTTTATCCTCATTCCTCTTGTATTTCATTAGTAAGTAAGGAATTCCAAGCAGACATCTTCATTCCCGGTTACTCCCAAAGGTATGGTTTCCTGAACACTTCATTCTTACCTTCAATTATCGAACCATTATCTATCCTGTACATCCTCATGAACATTTTACTTAATTCTTCTAATCCCTTACAATAAGCTCATTCAGTAATCCTCTACCTTGAGGGGATTTTTAACCTTGTATTGTTTTACACATTTTATACATTAGTATAAAAAAAATGATATGTACTAATCTTAGCACAACTCACCACATCGTAGTAATGGTTTGTGAGACAAGCTCACTAACCATTACCTTACACGCAACGCACCAATTAATAATTTCGATTTAGTCTGGCATGAAGCCACAATACACGTTACTCAATTTACTACTAATCCAGTAGTGATGATAAGTTAGCTGATTATGCTGCAAGAGTAGGCAGCCTTCCATGGTTTATATGAAGGCGGCAATAAATGCATCGTTCTACGTACGCGCCTATTTTAGGTAATTGTTGTGTGTGTGTGTGTGTGTGTGTGTCTGTCTGTCTGTCTGTCTCTCTCTATCTCTCTCTCTCTCCCTCTCTCTCTCTCTCTCTCTCTCTGTCTCACACACACACACACAGATGTAGTTTTGACTTAATTATCATGAAATTTATGCTGAGCAGATCATCTCTCAGTTTGCAACCTTCCATCTCAATCCTAGATTGTACAACCCCAGAGTCGAATAACCGCCAATCATAAACAAATTGCAAGGTGCGGAGAACAGGAATTATATTGACCAACAGAGTATGTACTTCTTATAGATACACGGCACAAAGTCCGTCCGGTCGCACATAAAATTAATCTCGGCACGAAACAGTGACTAAAGGGCAGACATCTACCTGCCATTTATGAAGACATATTTACGAACTGAACAATTGATGAAACACCTTTAAGTCCATCATGGTAACAATGATGGCCCATGCAGCCATTCTAACCAAAAGGATAACAGTAAGAATAAAATTAAGAATCCTCAAAAGAATATTCTGAAAGCAACCTGCTCTTAGATTTTGCTAAATAAACGGGACCAGAAGATCAGTGATGGCTTTAAATGACTGAGAATAAGGTTAACTATCCTTATGTAGCTCCACTGTTGCATATTAAAATCACAATTTAAGAGAGAAGACTACATATTACTACAGTCAGATCCTCAACAACTAAAGCAGTTCCTAGCTAGGTTCTCTTAGTGAGAAAACTGATTAAACACCTAGCAACATTAAAACTTAAACCTCTCAAAAAGGTGGATGACCTTTTGTATAGAGTCAAAGAAAATCGAGTACAATGAGTTAAACTGAACGCAACAGTTATGCATGCATTTTATGGAGTGATGACACGGCATTGCTAGTCAAAGAGCTTCCTAGACTGAAGTCAATGACCAGGATGGGATGGTCTCCTCGATGAAATAGATGGTCACGTGTCCATGACCAACCTTCAAATTGATATTCACATGGTCAGTCCATGACTTTCTCAGCCTCCTTCTGTAAAACCTCATATCTGTTACCTCAAGTGTCTTCTTCATCTAGGAGAAGATTGACCAGCACACAGTAACATATAAGTAAACCGATATTATAGAACATTCTAGCACTGATTGTATTTGTTTCTGTGAATTTTCTTTTCTGTTTTTAATACTTTTCTTAGCTTTTGAAAAGTATCTTCCGCTATTCCAATTAACCAACGGTGTTAAATTTTCCGAAATGTTTACTTTTTTAATCAATCAAACTGAAAGTTGTCATCGGATACGGAAGCATTATATAGTTTCTAGGTCAGACTAATTAGTGGATGTAATCGAAAATAAATTTCAACTCATTTTTTCGATTATTGTGAAGTTTGTCAAGAGTCACTTTCATATATTAAACTAAATTTTGAAATGTGGACCAATTATTTAAAAGAAGGGTAACGCTATTTAATTTTAAATTCCTACTTGAGTTTTCTGCCACAAAGTTATTATTTTTTCTCTCTCTCTCTCTCTCCTTCAATGTGTACTGTGAGTGTTAAGTTTTTCAATCCCTCTTTCCTCATTATGTACTCGAGAAATTTCTGTCTGTTTATGAACAGCCCCATATTTTTAAAAAAGTCGAACGGACCAACAAATGTTTGAATGCTGTTGTCTCGTATAGAACTGTTTTACTAAGCTTTTAGTGAGAATAATTGTCATGAAATTTTAAATATATTTTAACGAAATGCTTTTTCTTTTTTTTTTT
The DNA here is from genome assembly GCA_037127315.1 of Ascarosepion bandense. Classification (NCBI taxonomy): domain Eukaryota; kingdom Metazoa; phylum Mollusca; class Cephalopoda; order Sepiida; family Sepiidae; genus Ascarosepion; species Ascarosepion bandense. The sequence continues at coordinate 2,973,777 of JBBBDQ010001045.1, forward strand.
TCTTTTTTGTCAATTTTCAATTTTTCCAGAAGTAATTTATATTCATTAATCTACATTCGAAAATATAACGTGGAAGATTTATTTAAAAAAGCGGAAATCTAATTTAATCTCCAAATCCTACTTGACTTTTGGGAAAACGGTACAAAGATTGTAATTTTGGTTAAAAAAAATCGAGCATTTTCTGTGTTTTGATTGGATATTTGGATAACTAAACTACGTCCAAACACACCGTGACTCTTCATGTTATGCTTACATTTGTTGCGTTGTGTGATTTGTCATGGTGTAACTGGTCGATTACCGTCCCAAGTTCGTATGAGAATGTTACCATGACCGGGAGCGGTTAGAGAAGAAATAAGAAAGGCCAATAAAATGGCAGTTCTATCCACGGATGTTCGGAACCTACTTGTGAAATAGCCACACAATGTATCCTGGTCGATACTTATTATTAATATGACGAGAAAACAGTCAGCAAAAGAAACAGACCTTAAACTTAATTGAAATGATATTTTCCAATGGTTGAGATCACGGAAACGGATTCTTCTTTTTGATAAGCAGAATACATACATGGAACTCTAAAATGCACACGCCTAAATTCCCTCTCCGTTACATCAAATCTCAAAGCCACACTCCGGTTTACCAGTTGACCAAAATCAACGACCGACTCATTACACCATACATACCTAGTAAATACAATAGTAAATTAACTCATGAACTAGAAAAAACTCATAAACAAGATGAAAATATCCTTTAAAAATCTCAGAAGTACTTATATATTCCCCAGTGATCCCAGTAAGAAATAAAACTAATTATATACTATACTAAATTTAATATAGCCAACTTAATCATCTGCAATAACTCTTCTTCATCAATTAATGTTTTGCAAAAGATCAACATTGTATATCAATTTAAATGTCATTTGGGTGATTGTATCTATGAAAAAAAAAACATCAGTATATATAATGACTTGACAACCACAACATTATCAAGACGCCTTACACTTCATTTGTCGGATACAAGTTCTATTACACAACATTTAAAGACACGTTCCTGTCAACCTTCACAACACAGAAAAATACTTGCGGACAATACCAATATACATTTTTATTTTCCGTGTCCTTTAAGGACATGGGCGATCATTGACTTCCACTTACCCCTCTCCTTTGTCGCTCTTAAGACTTTTCCTCTTGGTATCTCCCTGAAAATCCTACTCCGCCATCAACTTGCTCAATCCCATCAAGTATATCTCGCGTTGTTTTCTCCTCTCTTTCCCTCTATCCGTCCCAAGAGTATTAGATTCTCTAAACCCTCTTTCCTTATGATTCCCAGAAAATTCAGCTATCTCTTTCTGTAGTTAAGTTTCCTATTCGTCTGAATCTTCACCAATAACCTGTCGTTGCTCACATGTTCGGTTTATGGTATCCTCATCATCCTTCTGTAGAACTACATTTCTGTTGCTTCGAGTCTCTTCATCTTTGAAGAGATTGTGCAGTATTCACATCAATACAGGAGGACAGATATCACATAGCAGTCCAGTACTCTATTCTTTGTTTCCAACGAAATCTTTCTGTCTTTCAATAATCTACTTAACTTTTGAAATATGTCTTCGGTCATGCCTGTAGACCTTCGGATCTCAATGTCGAACTTTCCGTTCTCTTACAAAATACTTCCCAGGTGTTTAAATTTCTGCACCTGCAGTTGGCATATTGGGCTTCTCTTTTTAATGATAACAATGCATTCAGTTTTTTTTTTAATTTATGTTTAGTCCTTTCTTCTCGACTAAACCACGAAATTAATAAACAAAGATTTCGAATTATCAGGAAATCAGACAACCAACACTGAAGAAAATCTATTACGAGTATTACATTTAACATCATGTTATAATTTACCATCTCTTTCTCCCCACTTTGCACTGAATGCGCTTGTTTACAAAACATCGTAACCACAGCGATTAATTCTAAAATAATTATAACAGAGAACGTTTACAAAAACACGTGTTTACTAAAATTCGCCATCACAACGATTACAATTGCATTAACATGGTATTCGTAATTCCTCCTTGAGGATGATTTCGGAGGCGATCAAAAGTACTTGGTTTAACAAGAACTACGGCATATTTGATGAATAACTAGGATGGATTGGTGTAAAAATAAATAGACAGAATATGTCTGTTATTTAACATACATATACATATGTATATATATATATATATATATATATATATATATAATGGCCAAAATTGGCAAAAAATTTAGAATGTTTCGTAATGAAACGCTTTGTCTTGGAAAGACTGCAGTCTTAATTTAAGGATTAATGAGGAAATGTCCTGAATATTTAATAAAATAGGTAGTTGTAATAAGGATGTTCAAGTTCGATATTCTTCGACCTGTCTAATTCAAACCCAAATATATAACCATATATATATATATATATATATATATATATATATATATATATTTCTTGTTTTATGGGTTATCATCATTGTTTCTAGTTACTTATAGCTAAAAGACAATAACTTACTGACACAAGTCTTATTAATTAACCCATATCTGGGGAAACCTTTTCTAATCGTATTTGCGCGTAAGTAAATATAATGAACCTGACTTGACTTGGAACTCCGAGCTGTTGTCCATTATACCATCTGTACATCCAATAGGAGTGCACTCGGTATTTTAAAACGATCATCAATCAGTTTTTTTTTTTCAAATTTTCCTCTCTGGAGTATAATGGAATAAATCCATGAAAAGATTTGGTAAATAATCCTAATGGGTCTTGGTAATATTGGATTAGATATTTAAACTGATCCGACAGAGAGGATATGTGTGTGTGTGAAACTTTATTTATATTTTAATTAATACTGTTTTTTATGGAATGTCTACTTAAATATTGGTATCCACTAAAAATAACATTTGAAGTTATATATATATATATATATATATATATATATATATATATATACTAGCAGTATAGCCCGGCGTTGCTCGGGTTTAATGAAAGCTTTAAAACTAATCCATGTTCCTGGAGCTCAGACTCAGCCTAAACAATATCTGTGTGAAATTTGGTGAGAATCTGATAAATATTGCGGATTTGTATAAAGGACATACAGACAGATAAACAAACACACACACAAACATCTTGCCTTTTATATATATATATATATATATATATATATTATCGATTTTCTGCATTATTGTAAGAACTGCAACCTTGAAACTTCTGAATATCGTTTCTTATGTCTTTGTCTATGAGTGCATCAAATTTGATTAAAATCGGACCGCTTTTTTTTCGATTATCGATTTTCGATATTTATCGGGGGTACCTCGACACAAAACCTAGCTAAGAACACTTGCAGACGGTTATAGTACAACTGTGTAAATTTTCAAGAAAATCGGTTCAGCCGTTTCAGAGTCTATAGGTAACACACACACATACAGTTCCATTTATTTACATATATATATATATATATATATATATATATAAAAGCAGCCACGTTTCTTTCAAACTTCTTTCATTAAATGCAGGAGACAAGAGAAACTTAATTCATTTTTTGTTGAGTTTGTCAAGGATCCTGACATTTTTCCATTTCGTAGGAGTTAAGGAATAGAAAAATAGTCGATATTTTTAACTGTCCCAAGCGATGTCGTCCATTCTTACAGCGATTTTTAAAAAGTACTTTTATCAGTAACAAAAAAAAATGACTATAGAAGTGGCCGAAAGTGCTTTCGTCAATAAAAATTATGGATAATCCTTAAAGTTCTGGAAATTGCTGGGAAAAGTTAGTAAAAAATAAATTAAAACTACCTTGGTCGCATGTAATGAAATATATATATGTGTGTGTGTGTGCACGCGCGTTTGTGTTGCAAGTGTTTATCAATTTATATGTATATAATCTCTACTAAACTTTTATTATGTCATTCATTGAATGTACAATATTTAGTCCCTGCGCTATGTCATGTTTGAACTGAACACAAAAGAGATCAATTCATAATAGATTTACATTTAAATATGTCCACCCTTCATCCTTGGTACGGGTGTGAGCCTTCCGTACATGTCTCAAATTGCGCGCACAATAAATACTTTCAAAAAAATTGGGTCTCCACTCGCATTAACAGATTCAGAAATGTAATGAATTTATGCAGTAACTGATAGCGACAGTTGATAAGAGCCTTTATCGATATTACAAATATTCGATGATGTAATTTTATTTGTGCGTTGTGGTGCAGTGGATATCAGCTCGTAATAAGAGGTAGGCGAGCCGAGTTCAAAATCCAGTTGAATTCCTTGCATTCACTCACGCGCAAATACCCTTCAGAACGGTAATAATCTATCTCTTCCCTCTAGTTATGGGTTAAATAACAGGACAGATTGAGTTCTATAGCCTTGGCTGGCAACCAGTCTATCGCAGAAAGTAATGGCAACCTACGACGGGATAATCTTCTGCCCAGTCAGTCATGTCTCTTTCGAGACATGATCGCCCAAGCGTGTATCACGTATGATACTTAACTGACTGACTGAAACTCATTTGTGTGTACTTGGAAATTAGTATCGAGCGAACATTTGATGACATTTCGTGTGTGGGCTGGGATGTATGTTAAAACAGGCGTTTTTGACGGCAGAGAAATGTTAAATTAAATTTGCGTTGGAAGATTTATTACACTGGACAATTCTCAAGCGTTTTTTCTAGCGCCCCAAGTGTTGCTATATTTAAATTATTTTAGAAATCTGCATTGCATGTAGGCGTATAATTTTTTTATCTTTGTGATCTTGGCACAATATAATCTTCTGCATAAAGTATTTAATACAATGTACCTTCAGGACGTAAGTTTTCCTTTGTATAGTTCTTGAGAATTTCCGCTTTGTATTCTTTGGAAAGATTGTGGAGTGGTTTTCAGATGCATTTTCGACGGTTTTGAATTCAGATTTTCTTTCTGCTAGACTAGCTACCACCCAAAGCTAAATACCATAGTCTAACTTGTTATTTAACCTATAGTAAAACAGGAGAAGAAATAAATTTTCCCAAAGGCATTTGTGCAAAAATGAAAATGAGGCTCTGTGCCGATATCCGTTACTCTACCCACACATACACACGAATCATATGTACTTAAAAAAGAAATAAGCTAAAACACTGGAATATTCTACATTTTGAATTGATATTTCCCCCTTTTAGACACCTTACCATTCTGCTCGACACAACAAACCCGACCTGACAGAAAACAACTTAAATTATATGAATGTGCGATGTGGTGCAATGGCGCAGAACGATTAATCGCAGAGCCGAGTTCGAATTCCAGTTGAATTCGTGGCATTCATTTACGCGCAAATATCCTTCGGAAAGGTATTAATCTGTCTCTTCTACCTCCAGCTATGGGTTAAATAGCTAAATAGTTTGGCTTCTACAACACTTTCTGGCAACCAGTCTAACGCAGAAAGTAATGACAACCGACTGCAGGAAATTCATGTCTGTTTCGAGACATGATCTCCCAAAGCGTGTATTACATATGACACTTAACTGACTAAACTTCTAGATATGAGAAGGGCATGCAATTTTATACAATTACAACGAACACATTGGACATTCTCTAAGAATGATATTAAAAAAAGTATCCAAGGACTCGTTGAGTCTTTACCTGTTGTTATTCTTCCTTTTTTCAGTTACTGAAGATTACTATTACTTAACAGTTAAATGTTGCTCAAAGTGATCACATTAAATATTAATCTCCTGCATTCTATGCTCATTCCTTTTGTGCCATTATAATATTAGGTCAGTTATTTCGACGCAGACAATAAAATCTGCTTAAGCCATTTTGTTCATAAATGTGAAGAATGAATAATTTATGAGATAATTTCAGAATTATTGGCGGGTAAGATGTCACTAAGGAAACATTACAGTTTTGATTGACGTAACGAATTTTATTTGCCTCGGTAGATATAATTCAGGAAATCTTTGAAAATAATTTTTCTTATTGTTTCAGAAAATCCTTTTTTTTTTTTTAATTTTTTTTTTTTAGCAGGGACAGGGATAGTTTTTTTTTTTTTTTTTTTAGCAGGGACAGGGATAGTTTTTTTTTGTTTTTTTTTTTTAGTAGGGACAGGGATAGTTTTTTTTTTTTTTTTTTTTAGTTTGAAATTATTAAATTGATTTTCTCCAAATTTCTTCGCAATTATTTAATCTGATATTTAAGAAAAAATTAACAACATATAGAGATAAATAAGCGTATAAAAAAATGGACAAAGATGGCAGATTGTTAAATGTCGCATTATCTTATGCGGGTCAATGTTTTTACAATAAAATTAATATTAATCAAACCAATGAAGTTGGCAGAATTTACTGGATATATTTATCTAAACTTATTTATAAATGGAACTTTGTGTGTGTGTGTGTGTGTGTTCGTGTCCGTTACCTATAAACTCCGAAACGGCTAAAACGATTTTCTTGAAAATTTACACGGTTCTACTATAAGCGTCTGCGAGTGTTCTTAGCTAGGTTTTGTGTCGAGGTACCGCCGATAAACATCGAAAATCGATAATCGAAAAAATCGGGTTATAGAAGGAGTGGTCCGATTTTAATCAAATTTGATACACTCATAAACAAAGACATAAGAAACGATATTCAGAAATTTCAAGGTTGCAGTGCAGAAAATAATATATATAAGGCAAGATGTTTGTGTGTGTGTGTGTCTACTTATCTGACTGTATGTCTGTATTTTTTCAGCCCTTATATTTTAGTTTTTACTTCGAGTTTGGCTCTAAGTAGGGATAATTGTAGTCTCAGCCATGATACCATTTACTCAGAGGACTTATTTAGCCTTCAAAATTCAGTTTACAACGAAAAAAACTTATTTGATATCGATACCAGGAAATGAAAATTTGACTTACCTCCATTTATTTTTCTTTCAGTCTACGGTTTCGCTTTAACTGGAAGCAACTATTGCTTTTTAGTCTTTCGTGCCAACGTCCAAAGAGTCTGAGATCCAGGACCATGGATTAGTTTTAAATCTTTCATTACACCCGAGCAACGCCGGGCTATACCGCTAGTATGAGAAATAAATTGTAAACACGTTTTCATGATTAATTCAGCTGCCACACATTACATATACTCAGTTGTGGCTTTTCAAACAACGTATTCTCTAGATATTCAAAATATTTCTAACACATCGTATGAATCAGCAGAAGTTTTTCTCAGCAACTTTTATGAAAAATGAGTTGTATGTCTATTGAATTTATCAATCACCTTAGAAAAAACTTCAAACTAACTTTTGTGAACATGGCTGCTGTAGAGACAAAAACAAAATCAGAAATCAAGGCTGTATCCGGGTGATGTTAAGAAGGGTAAAGAAAAGTCATTTAACTAGTGTGAAGTGAAAGTTTGGTTGGAATTTGAATTGATTTTTTAGTTCTTTCCTTCAATTTTTCACCCATCTAAAGATGACTTGTGTGAGTCATGTTCAGTAGCGTGATGAAAAAAAGTAATTTGTGTGAAGTGAAATTTGTACTGATATATTCTTTCCTTGACTTTTGTCTCACCTCTGAAGGTGCGTGAGTCGAAATTTCGGATACAGCCATAATTTCGTTTTGATTTGTTTGGTTTTTGTTTGTTAGTTTTGTTTTTGTTTTTTGGGGTTTTTTTGGGTTTTTTTGCTTTTTTGCATCTGCAGCAACCAGGGTTACGAAAAATGATTAGCCATTTGGAATAGACGATAGGAAAATATAACAGACATAGAATATCTATCCTTTTTAATATATCTGTACAAAATAATTTTTTTCCTATAAAGCATGACACGAGTTCAAATTCTATCGGAGAGCACATATCAATCATTAATAATATTTCTCGATTATTGAGGCCTGTATACGAGAATAAATATACTAAATAAAATAAAGGGAAATAAAGAAAACGTCTACTCAAATATGAGTAACCACTAAAAATAACATGTGTGTGCGTGTGTGTCTGTTAATTTTCGGATGACGTACTAATGGTGGGAAACACTTATGTTTAATGTTTCTTTTTGTATTTGCGAATTAGTTTCACTGTCTTTGTGTTGAAAGTGACAAATAAATTCTAAAATTTGTTGTTAGTTCTTTTTAAGATTCCGAGCATTCGACTGGCTTCAGTTATTATGAAAGAAAGAAATTAAAAGAAAATCAATGTCTCTCTGACAATCTCCGCAATGAATTGCGAGTTCGGAGGTTTGTATGTTTGTCTTACCAAGTTAATGTGCTTCCTTTTTGAGATTTGAAATACTGGGATTTTACTACTTGTAGTGTGGATTCTGCATGAATTCAGTTTTATATTCTGTGTCAATGTTTTGAATTTTGCGCCATAAGAATTGAAATACACACACACACACACACACACACACACACACATAATCCCAAATACTCATTGAAACATATTAATAGTCTTATGCAAATATTTTTGACTTTGAACAATGTTTGCAAACCGAATTTTCCACTGTTTTTTATGCTGCTTTTATTGGTGACTCAGGATAATCAAACAGAATAATTCAAAGGAAAATTGTTTGAAACTATATAATAGTGTCAGTAATTTTGCGAATCAAATCCACCGATTACGAGGGAGTTCTTATACACACAGGGTGACCCAAAAATACAGGAATTTTTTAAGTGTGTATTGGCAGACATGAGCAAGTGGCAGTACTGTGAAACAGTGGCCTCACGAAGTTAACACCCTGTAACCATAGATCAAGATGAAATTCTAAGTAAGTTTTAGATGTCAGATGAGGCCCATTTTCATCTCAAAGGTTATATGAATAAGCAGAACTACCATTACTGGGCAAACACAAATCCTAATGTAGTTCATAAGTTACCTTTACACACTAGTAAGGTGATAGTATGGTGTGCTGTTCTATTACATGGGATCATCGGACCATTTTTTTTTAAATGAACAGGGGATCTCATTCACTGTCACTGTCTCAACAGCAGGTATCAAGAATGCATTCGTACAGGAGGACGCCATCTATAGGACGTAATTTTTAAAAAAATGAAAAATTCCGTAATTGTTTCGTCAATGTCATGTTTTAAGGTTTTAATTACTTTGAATAAAGTATTTTCTTTCATCACACTTGGTTTTATAGAATTGTTAAAAAGTTCCCGTTTTCTTCTTTTTTTTTTTTTTTTTTTTTTTTTTTTTTTTGGTGGGGGTCACCCTGTACAAGGATAAAAGTAACGAAAATTGTAGAAATATATTAAGATATAACAAGGACAGTTATAAGTATGAACGAATTGACATAAATATGAAGAGACAGGCGGAAATCTTTTCAGTTAAAAAATGTTATTATGGATTACTCTTAATTGAATTCATGGGTCAAAGTATATATAGTTATTAATAATATATAGTTATTAATAATATATAGTTATTAATAATTATTGACCAATTTTAATATTGTGATAGCTTTGCATTATATTGTACCTGTATGTATTGTAAGTTTTTAATCAAAATACGCTATTGTTGGCAGAGATTGATGGCTTGCCAAATTTTCCTTCTCTTTGTGATGCTATTGATGATATATCTTCTTCCAGTTTCTCACACCTTATGTAGGAGTAATGGTTGGTGTTACATTTATATATATATATATATATATATATTTTAAGTACTGGAGAAAGAGTAAATACTCCAATGATGGGAAGAATATATAAAAGATCTTTTCCACGACAAGAGAGAACAACCAATAATACGCAAAGATGAGGGCGGACCGGAAATATTAAAGTCTGAAGTGGAATCTGCAGAAGCCAAACTGAATAGAAACAAAGCAGTGGGACCAGACGGCATAGTCATAGAGCTGCTGATAGCCCTGGAAGAAATTGGTATAGAAAAAAATTACTGAAATAATAAATGGAATATATAATAGTGGGGTTATACCAGATGATCTCAGCAAGTCTATCTTCATAGCACTACCTAAGAAGCCAGGAGCAAACGAGTGCAAACTCCACATAACCATCGGTTTAATGAGCCATATAACAAAACTGATCATCCGAATCCTGATTAATAGAACGAGTAGTAGATTCAGGCCAGAGATAGGACAAGGACAGTGTGGTTTCGTTAAAGACACGGGAACAAGGAATGCCATATTTATGATTAGGATGCTCTCTGAAAGGACAATACAAATGAAGAAGGACTTATACCTGTGCGTTATTGATTATGCGAAGGCGTTTGACAAAATACGCCACAAAGAACTGATGGAGATGCTCGGCAGCCTAGACATATTTGGAAAACACTTGAGTGTAATAAAGAATCTTTACTAACAGCAATCCATTTGCATACAGACAGGTAATGAATTGAGTAGATATACAAAGATAGAAAGGGCGTAAGACAAGGATGTGTCTTTTCACCGGATCTGTTTAACTTGTACAGCGAGAATATTTGAGGACCCTAGAAGTTATGCCTGGCTTCATAATCGGAGGCCACAATTTAAACAGCCTAAGGTACACAGATGATACAGTGCGGGTGTAATGAAAGCTTTAAAACTAATCTATGGTCCTGGAGCTCAGACTCTTTGGACCTTAGCACGAAAGACTAAAAAGCAATAGTTATTTCCAATTAAAGCGAACCGTAGACTGAAAGAAAAATGAATGGATGTAAGTAAAATTTTGATTTCCTGGTATAGATATCAAATAAGTTTTTTTCGTCGTAAACTGAATTTTGAAGGCTAAATAAGTCCTCTGAGTAAATGGTATCATGACTGAGACCAAGAACTACAATTATACCTACTTAGAACCAAACCCGTAGCAAAAACTAAAATAAAAGGGCTGAAAAAATACAGGCAGATAAACAGACACACACACAAACATCTTACCTTTTATATATATATATATATATATATATATATATTATCGATTTTCTGCACTATTGTAAGAACTGCAACCTTGAAACTTTTGAATATCGTTTTTTATGGCTTTGTCTATGAGTGTATAAAATTTGATTCAAATCGGACCACTCCTTCTATAACCCGATTTTTTTCGATTATCGATATTTATCGGGGGTACCTCGACACAAAACCTAGCTAAGAACACTTGCAGGCGGTTATAGTACAACTGTGTAGATTTTCAAGAAAATCGTTTTAGCCGTTTCGGAGTCTATAGGTAACGGACATACACACGCACACATACACACACACAGACAAAGTTCCATTTATAAATAAGTTTAGATTTAGATAATGCCGTGTCACCCTAACAGTTCCCCTGGTAATATGTAATCTAGGAATACCTGCCATGTGTTCAGGTCATCAGTGGCTAAACGGTCAGGAGGGATGGTTTCCCTGATGGAATGTGTCTGTGACCAAAGCGAGCGTTCAAGTTGGAGGACATTGGTTTTTATTTGACTTGAAGAGGGGTAGGTTTCATCAGGTCTAAATGAATGAATAACTATGCGGTTCTCAAGTCATATATGTAGAGGGAATTGGTCTTGTGCTCACCGGTGCAGCCACCCTATTGCCATACTCTGTCACGGGAGGACGACGACGATGATGATTTTTGTGGATCTTCGTCGCCAATTTGTTGTGGAATTGTAGCGAAACTTCGTCGCAAAGTTCTAGTGACCGGTTTGGCCGGAATTAAGACACGGGACAAGAAGGTAGATTTAAAACAGTGTATTAGTATAACAACAAACACGATATTCCAAAAAAAGTATAAATAATAAGTAATATAGAAACAAGTAAGTCCGAAGGTATTACTACGCTGCCTAACTAGTCAGTCAGTTAAGTGCCATACGTGATACACGCTTTGGGCGATCATGTCTTGAAAGAGACATGACTGACTGGACAGAAGATTATCCCGCAGTAGATTGCCATTGCTTTCTGCGGTAGACTGGTTACCAGCCAAGGCTATAGAACCAAATCTGCTCTGTTATTTAACCCAAAACTGGAAAGAAGAGACGGATTAATACCTTTCTCAAGGGTATTTGTAGTTGTCGTTAAATACTGTACTTGACTGCTTGTAACTGCTGTATTCAGTCGCCTTCCTACGTAAGGCAAAATGTGGCACAAAGCCTTTTAAATGTGGGTCCTCCGGGCCATATAGCCCGGCCAAAAATTTCTGTCTAATTTTTCCCAGTCGTGACTCTACTCTTCAGTGGAGCCACGACTAGATTAATACTCTCCGCCGGAAGGCAGGGAGCTCGACAGTGCGCTAGGCAGTCAACTGCGCGAGCTGTCTGCTCAAGGTGATTATCTAAGCGTAACTTAGATGTGGCAGAAGGCCGAAAGTAAGGGACACCCAGTGAAGATCGAACTGACTACTCAGTTGTAATAATTCTAGCGAGACAAGCTTGCTAAGCATTACACCACCTCTAGGTGCCTCTCGTAACTATCTGCTCTCTAGATGTCACGAAGATAATTTATATATAGTCACAGGAAGAGTTCAATCCTCGTAGGAGGGCATCATAACAGTGAAAGTGATGGAAATTGTATATCGAATCATTCACATTCGAATAGTTTGGTCGATTTTATGATGAAGATTTTAGTCATGTTAAAGTGATCTCTCTTGACACATGAAGAAATCTGTTGCAAAAACCTTTTTCAAGGGATTTGTTGTCTGCGTCTCGAAGATGCAAATAAAAGTATTCATTTGATTGATCCGAACGCTTTCAATGAGACGGGGACGTCAAAGTGATTGCCGATCGCTATGTTAAAGCGTTATGATTGTTCCATTACACTGTCCTCAGATCGTACGTAATGATACTGTCTTGTAAGATTCATGGCGATCTGACCTGCCATATCGTTTATTTAGTGATATACCAGAGTCAATAAGGTATCAGTAACGACTGGCTTGCCGTAGCAACAACAGTTATTCGATGAAGTTACATAAAACAAAGGAAATATTTAGACTAACTTACGCTTTTAATACTCCGTCTAATCTCATTGTCGATTTTTGTTTTATTGTTGATTAACGAGTTTCAAAATAAAGGGGTGAAGTTTCAATCTTTCTAAAAGGTTCTATTGGACGCTCATTGTGTAATATAAAATCATGCCATGCGTTTTATAATTCTTTTCTTTATACGGTTCTTACTCGACTCCACATCAACACGTGACCTGTAGATAGTTGACCGGGTGATGTGCGACGTGTACTTAATCGGTTTCATGAGTCTCGACACGTATATAATTAGTCATATGACTATCTTTAATAACGTCACGTTACCGCATATTCCTAACGTGTCTATGGATCATGCCAGCTATGATCTTCTCCCTACATATGGTCTTGTGTCAGCCTTCTTCTATGTGCCCTGTCCTTTCAGGACGTAGGCGATCATGGTTCTCCACGTCTCCCTATCCCTTGTGGCTCCCAGTATGCTTCCTCCTGTTACTCCTGGCTACCCCCGTTCCGTCATCCACCTGATCAAGTCCTGCAAATATGTTATCCGCTGCCTTCCTCTGTCTCTCTTGCCTTCTATCTGGCCAGTCAGTATCAGGTTCTCCAGGCTCTCCTTCCTCATTGCGTGTCCCAGGAACTTCAGTGTGTCAGCCTAGTTCATGGAAAATATGAATTAATACTTAGAACAATGATTAATTATTTTAGATGTTATAACTGTAGTGTGTTCAATCTTTACGGATATGTGGTTTAAAGAGGATAACAAATTTATGTGATCGTTGATGAGGAAAAAAGGCTTGGGGAATGTGAGATTCGCAGGTCGTATTGAAGTCTAATGGGACAGAACAAAAGAATGAGTAACCTATATAACAAGTTTGTGTAAATTGATAACAAAATAAGGACTCTGGATGAAATTGAGGTTGAACCTTGCTTGAACTAAAACAAAAAAAGGAAGTAATAGAGAGCCATAAATATGTGTTCTGAAAGGATAATGGATATAAAAGAAAGTGGTATAGAAAGGTTCAGTCCTTTCTTAAATTTTCAGTTGATCCCAGAATGTCAGTTATTGTAAAGGTTTCTTCCAGCTCCCTGATTTCTTGTCAAATCCGACCTTCAAATATGTGAATGCAGAATCATCTATTTCCTTTGCATCTTCTTTTACTGTCACCACTGTTTCTTTCACTCGACACAGGCCCCTGCGTCCTAGTCTTTTATTATGAATACCGCCATGGTAATTGTTCTGATGAGTTTTCCTCTTTGCTACCTCGACTTCCTAAATTTAAGCACAGTACTAGATTGACGTTTGTGCGTTGTGGTGCAGTGGATATCGGCTCGAAACGAGAAACCGGGGAGCCGAGTTCTAATTCCAGTTGAATCCATTGCATTCACTTACGCACAAATACCCTTGGGAAAAGTATTAATCCGTCTCTTCCCTCTAGTTATGGGTTAAATAACAGGACAGATTGGGTTCTATAGCCTTGGCTGGCAACCAGTCTACCGCAGAAAGCAATGGCAACCTACTGCGGGATAATCTTCTGCCCATACCGTCATGTCTCTTTCAAGACATGATCTCCCAAGCGTGTATCACGTATGGCACTTAACTGACTGACTGAATATAATGGTTGAAAACATAATTAAAAATTCTACTGGGCATAAAGTGGGGGTCGGTTTTCTATTGTTATGAAGTAATAAACTGATCCCTCACTAATTACTACGTAATAATATAATACATCCCTCCCCTTCTAGCTATGAGTCAAATAACAGGACAGATTGGGTTCTATAGCCTTGGCTGGCAACCAGTATACCGCAGAAAGCAATGGCAACCTACTGCGGGATAATCTTCTGCCCCTTCAGTCATGTCTCTTTCGAGACATGATCGCCCAAGCGTGTATCACGTATGGCACTTAACTGACTGACTGACTAGATTGTCAGTTAGGTCTCATCATTTTACAGTTCAAATCGCTACACGTAACCTTAAGTTCTATGCTAATAGTTTCCTTACTAGCGTTTCTAGCTTCTTGCTTTCCGGTCATCTACGATCTTAAAAAATGTAAATGTAACGCTATCCATCATTTTCGGTCTCCGTAAATCTTTGTTGTTCATGGCCATTCTCTCCTCATAGTTTTCTATGTTTCTTTCACACTTACTAACCACCTTGTACTTTAGTTACTTTATCTCCTTATTTGAAGTGAAATGATTACAAACATATAATCAGAAAAACGCATTCTTCATCTGTAATATATACTAAAACTAGCAGTATAGCCCGGCGTTGCTCGGGTGTAATTAAAACTTTAAAACTAATCTATGGTCCTGGAGGTCAGACTCTTTGGACGTTGGCACGAAAGACTAAAAATCAATAGTTGTTTCCAGTTAAAGCGAAACCGTAGATTGAAAGAAAAATGAATGGCTGTAAGTCAAATTTTGATTTCCTGGTATCGATATCAAATACGTTTTTTCGTCGTAAACTGAATTTTGAAGGCTAAATAAGTCCTCTGAGTAAATGGTATCATGGCTGAGACTAAGAACTACAATTATACCTACTTAGAGCCAAATCCGAAGCAAAAACTAAAATAAAACATCTGAAAATATACAGACATACAAGCAGATAAACACACACAGACACACATCTTGCCTTATATATTATCAATTTTCTGCACGATTGCTATAAATGAAACCTTGAAAATTCTTAACATCGTTTCTTATGTCTTTGTCTATGAGTGTATCAAATTTGATTAAAATCGGACCACTCCTTCTATAACCCGATTTTTTCGATTATCGATTTTCGATATTTATCAGCGGTACCTCGACATAATACCTAGCTAAGAACACTCGCAGACGCTTATAGTACAACTGTGTAAATTCTCAAGAAAATCGGTTCAGCCGTTTCGGAGTCTAAAGGTATCGGACACACGCACACACAATGTTCCATTTATAAATAAGTTTAGATTATTTTAGACAGAGCTATTTCGATTTGAAGGCACACCACAAATTTGTATGATTTCTCATCTTCAGCAACTTTTATTGTTATCTCTGTTTCTTTCACTCCGCGCAAGCCTCTGCGTCCTAGTCTTGCCTTGCATGGAACGGAATATTTCCCCCAATTCACGTCAGGGTCTGTTATTTTCTAACTGCTCACTTCCGTTGCTTTATTCCTGTTGTCCCAAGCAAAGCGACATCTACGCTGTGACGTTTCTTTTCTGATTCACAACTGCCAGACTAGTTTATATTGCTTTTATCGAGATAGTTACTCTGAATTTTAGTTTTTCAATATCTTACTTTTTTTCAAAGACAACTTTTCTTTTATGCTAATGACATTTGTTTACATAATCGAACCCAAATCTATAGCACTGTTCCCAGTTAATGACTTTCTGGTCTGTCATTATTCACACCAAATGTATCCCGGGATTACCGCTGGGATTCTGCTGACTGAAGATCTCTTCAAATCGTTGTTCAAATGAATTTTGGTCTGAATTTGTCTTTGAATCTCTTCACATCTTTTGAACTCTCTAACATTGAAACAATTCCTGGAGCGTTATCGATTATGATTAATGATTCCGGCTTACACCTGATAAAACGCTTTTAGTTCTCGGGTAAGGTTCTGTTACTTCTTTATTTTCTTGTTCTTCTTCCGTAATGATCCATTGAAATAACTTTATCCGCTTTCAGCTACATCGTTCTTTGTCTGTACTAGATCTAGATTTGTTTAAAGGCATTCGTTTTATCACGAAGTTCAGGAGTATTTTTTATCGATGGATATGTAATCGTAACAGTTGAACGGTTGGAATAAATATTATTTTTCATTTTTAGGGAATCGATCAATAACTTTAGTTCTCTCCCTAATATTCTTGCTATTTCCCATTCAAAAATACTTAGCACCACCTAACTTTATGACGGCATTTAGTAAAAGTCAGGAATACAGCTTCAGAGTTACGTTTAACGCAGAGATCGGAAAGTAGTTTGTATAAAATTTATGACTAAAAGAATGAAGATTAATTCGATAAGGCTAGAAATAGAACTATTACTGGTTATTGTTGACTTAAATATCTGTATTTCGTTTATTTTTTTCCTTTTCATTTGTTATTTTATTTATGTTGTAATGGAATGTCCCACACTCCCTATCGTCTATGTGGATTGACTATATTACTATTCATATGTAGTAAGCACAGGAGATATGACTTGCTTCGGCAATTACTAGCCTGAAGCCAGATACCCT
This sequence comes from Ascarosepion bandense, assembly GCA_037127315.1. Lineage (NCBI taxonomy): Eukaryota > Metazoa > Mollusca > Cephalopoda > Sepiida > Sepiidae > Ascarosepion > Ascarosepion bandense. Next base: position 2,990,803 of record JBBBDQ010001045.1, read on the forward strand.
GTCTTGGTATTCTGCATTCTCTTTAAAATAAACCCCACTTCTTTCATCTACACACATATTGCTGTTCTTTCACTCAAGTACCACCTTGTCGGTTTGTTACCTCTTTAAAGGATACAACATTTTATTTTCTAGTTCTTCTCTAGGTTTTCTTGAAAATTGATTTAGTAATCTTTTTCTATTTGAGTTTTCTTTCCATCACCTACCAGGCTTTCTATTTAGTTTCATATATATATATATGTGTGTGTGTGTGTGTGTGTGTATGTGCGTGCTTGCGTATATATATATATATATATGCGTATATATATATATATGCGTATATATATATATATGCGTATATATATATATATGCGTATATATATATATATGCGTATATATATATATATATATATATATGCGTATATATATATATATGCGTATATATATATATATATATATATGCGTATATATATATATATATGCGTATATATGTATATGCGTATATATATATGCGTATATATATATATGCGTATATATGTATATGCGTATATATGTATATGCGTATATATATATGCGTATATATGTATATGCGTATATATATGCGTATATATGTATATGCGCGTATATATATATATATATATGCGTATATATATATATATATGAGTATATATATATGCGTATATATATATATATGCGTATATATATATATATGAGTATATATATATGCGTATATATATATATGAGTATATATATATGCGTATGTATATGCGTATATATATATATGCGTATATATATATGTATATGCGTATATATATATGTATATGCGTATATATATATGTATATGCGTATATATATATGCGTATATATATATGTATATGCGTATATATATATATATATATGCGTATATATATATGCGTATATATATATATGCGTATATATATATATATGCGTGTATATATATATGCGTATATATATATGCGTATATATATATATATATGCGTATATATATATATATATATGCGTATATATATATATATATATATATGCGTATATATATATATATATATGCGTATATATATATATATATATATATATATATATATATATACGTATATATATATATATATACGTATATATATATATGCGTATATATATATATATATATGCGTATATATATATATATATATGCGTATATATATATATATATGCGTATATATATATATATATATATATATGCGTATATATATATATATGCGTATATATATATATATGCGATATATATATATATATATATATGCGTATATATATATATATATATATGCGTATATATATATATATATGCGTATATATATATATATGCGTATATATATATATATATATATATATATATATGCGTATATATATATATATATATATATATGCGTATATGTATGTATATGCGTATGTATGTATATTGTGTTAATATAACAGAGAATAAATGTCTATTATGAATAATCAAAAGCCGTTCCATCGAATTCTGGCTTTAATTTCAGGTGAAAATAGCGTAAACATTGTTCAACATTTGGTTGTTTTTTATTATACTGCTTCTAAGCTTTCGGATCACATGAGCCATCTTCAGAGAGGTTACAGGGACGTTAACATAAAGACATCCACCACCAAAGGTGATATCATCTTGTGTTGACATAAAATATTGCTATGTGATGATAAGTCACCGAATAGCAGACGCAGTTCGTAAATTTATAATGCGGTTCTATGACGTCACACCAGTTATCGTCGCATAGCAAAGTTCTATGTCAAGACAAGATAATACCATCTTTGATGGTGGATGTCTTTATGTTAACATCACTGTAACCTCTCTGAAGATGTTGAACAATTTTTGTCTTTATTTTCACCTAAAATTTAAGCCAAAATACAATGTTTATATATATTCATTGTCTGTTATATTTAACAATATATGTTTAAAAAATTATCTGCTGCCTCGATACACTGTGTATATATATCTGGAAAAAGCTATATTACAATTATACTCATGTATATACATATTTCATTTATAATGTTTTTTATTGTCATCTTTAATAAAGGTAAGAAAAATACGACTGCCTATAAAATATTATGATTTACCTGGTACATATGTCCTTATCGATTCAAAAATGAATGTTCTGATGGATACAATAGAACAATATGTACTAAAATCTGACATAGATATTTCAATATATCTCCCTTATTTTAAATATTTGAACAAATGCTACTAGAGATATACAATGAATATTTAGACTGAACTTGGAGATAAACGCACGGACTAAGTCGCAATGAGCCTGCGTCAAAGGAGTTTCGTTTTGAAAGCAAGAGAAGAGATTTCTAAGACATGTATCCTAAATTAGAGATATGATTAATTAGAAAGATGAATAGTTACATATAAAAGGATTAGATAGATAGATAGATAGATAGATAGATAGATATAAAAAAAACAAATAGGTAGGTATGTATGTACGAAAGTAGATAGAAACATCTATATAAAAATGTTTAGATAGATATCAAAAGGACGAGATAAATGTACAGATTAATTTTAAATATTGGATAATGAGAAATATAGATATCAAAATAAATAGACAGATAAATTTCAAAAGCTCTGCAGAGATAGATCAATAGCTAGATAGATGGATGTCAAAATGGCTTGATAGATAGATATAAAAAAGAAATAGGTAGATATATACATCCATATAAAAATGTTTAGATACATAAAAATCAGAAATCAAATAGATATATAGATATCAAAAAGTCTAGATAGATGCATAACAAAAGCACTAGATAAATATAGAGATTGATTTATAGTATTAGATAATTAGATATATAGATATAAAAAAACAATCGATATATACTTAGATAAATTTCAAAAGCTTTACAGAGATTGATGCTAACCTCCAGGAGTGTCTGAGTGACCCCTTCTCTACCTTTCATCAGCATGGTTGATGTTAACCTCAAGGAGTGTCTGAGTAACTCTTTGCGATTTCTTCGGCAAACGTTTTCGGCTTAAATTAAGTGGAAAAACTATATTGAATCCATTACCAGGTCAGCTGCTAAGAAAGTTGGTTCACTATATAGGGCGAAACAATTGTTCTCTCCAGAATCTATCTTGCATATCTGTAAGCCTATCATTCGTCCATGCTTAGAATTTGGCTCACATATATGGCCCGATGATCCTGTTGTTCATCTCGAGCTCCATGATAAAATCCAAAGAAGAATCAGCAAAAGTTACTTTCCCGCCGCCGTAGGGTTGCAACTCCATCCTCTCTCTTTTTTTTTTTTTTTTTTTTTGTAAATACTTTCATGGTTATTGTTGGGATGGGTTCTTCACTATGTTTAGTCAGTTAAGTGTCATACGTGATACACGCTTAGGCGATCATGTCTCGCAGTAGGTTGTCATTGCTTTCTGCGACAACCTGGTTGCCAGCTTATGCTGTAGAACCCAGATATTCTACTATTTAACCCATAACAGGCAAGAAGAGACGGATTAATAGCTTTCCCAAGAGTATTTATGCGTAAGTGAATGCAATTCAACTGGTATTTGAACTCGTCTCCCAGATTTGTCGTCCCGAGTCGATATGCACTGCACCACAACGTACATCACTTCACTATGATAACTAGACTTTTTAAAAATTAAATACAGTACTAGACTAGCGTCAAGATCTCATCAATTTACGGTTGCGCTGGTTAGATGTAGCCGTAAGTTCTATGCTAAGAGTTTCTTCTCTCATACTTCTCGCTTGTGGAATTCCCTTTATGCTCCATGCTTTCCAGCCAACTTTAATCTTTTAAATGCAATGTCAGTCGCTATATACTGTCCTTCTAAATAATGTTCTCGCTCATTTGTAATGCTTCTCTTTCTACTTTTTTCCACAGTCAGTAAATCGTTGTCTTCACAGCTTTACTGCCTAGCTTAGGGCAAACTCGATTAAAAAATATATATATATATAAAGAGAGAGAGAGAGAGAGATATATGAATAGAGAGCATTATTTACACTGTTCGGACTGTTGTCCTTATCTTTATTGCCATGTTTACGACAATTTGGCTGCTGTACTCTCCGGCTTTCTTCAGTTTTGAAACGAACACTTCGATCATTCTCATTACATGTTTGATGCCACCTCCTGGTGTCATGTAGTTATCCCCATTTAACTCAACTCTCTAAGTCATTTGTTCACCACTGCTGTAGCCTGATATTGA
>JBBBDQ010001045.1:3010000-3060000 GCA_037127315.1 Ascarosepion bandense
CAAGAAAAACTTTTTAAAAAAAATTTAAAGTTGGCCAAACAGTTACTTCCCCACCATCTACCACTACTAGCTCAAGGGTCAGGCCACATACTTCCCACTACCAAGGAGGAATTACTACTAATTTGTTCTCCCATCCCAACCCAATGAAGCCAATACATCCCAACCTCTCCCTCTACCAAAGATAACCTCAGGGCTTAAAATTTTTCCTCATTTTTCTGTTTATAAGAGGGTCAAAGACTGCATGCCTTAAAATGACATGTTGAAAATGGGTATTTCCACACCAAGTTTTATATGAATTTGCATATATATATTAGTATAAACGTTATTTTTAGTTAGCAAATATGGTTGAATAAATGTTCTTATTTTAAACAGTGAAATTAATGTCAACCGGCTTAGAAATTAGGAACCTTTGACTGAAAACATAAATGTCCTACCGACAGGAATCGAACCTCTATCTATTTTTTCTATAAGGGGAATCACTCCTTTAGGTGAAGTACGAACTACTAGATAAGCCAAAGAAAACCATGATGAAGCAAAGCTTTTATATATATATATATATATATATATATATATCCGAGTGCGTTTAAATATAAAATGGTAATTCATGATACCATGACAGTACACATTTTATAGACGATTTTCAAATTTTTCTTACTTTGTAAATCGGATCGAATGTTCCATTGTGATTCTTGTATGTCTTTGTAAACTGTTTTCGTTATAAGATAATCAAAGCTGCCTGTGTATATAAATCCACCAAAATTGCTTTCATGTTTCCACATCGGAGATTGTGTGTAAATATGCATTTTCAATCTTGGTAACAACTGATGCGTAAATTTATGAGAAAATATCCAAGTGTGGAAATAAGGGTAGGATTCGTTTCTTGGTTTGTCCCGTGACGACGTCTAACCGGTGATGGGTCGTATGAATGGAAATTTAATGGTATTTTGTGTGCGTATCTAAAGATTTCTCTCTTTCTAAAAGGTCATAGTTAATGACTTCTATTCAAGAGACCCTTTTCAGAGTCTTTCGGCCCTGGAAATGATTCGTTTTTTTTTTCTGTATTGTGCTAGCATGAGACACATTCAACTTGTTTCGTTGCTTATTCAATGCTATTTTTCAAGAAACCAGTGCAACCATCGAAAGTAGGGTTGACCAATTTTAGAATTACATGCACAGAAATCATTGTGGAACAAATTAAATAAATAAATCTTTAGATTTTACTAAAGCCAAATTTTGTGCCGTTCATTAAGGGAGGGTCTGCAATATAATAGATCAGAACTTAGAAGCTCGCCTTCAGTATTTTCTTTTTCAACAAGTATTTCAATGGCAACTGCTCTGACGAGCATTTTTCCCTGATTCCCTGGAATGTTTTTACTTGTGCTAGTAGATTGGCATTAAGGTCCCACCGCTTTACCGTTGAACTAGTGAAATGTAATCGCCTCTTCTACTCTAATAGTTTCTTTTCTCGCACTTCCCGCTTGTTGAACTCCCTACCGTTTGCCTGTATCCCTGATCGCTACAATCTCCAAAAGTTTAAATGCAATGTCAATCGCCATCATCTATCTACTTGATTCCCATCCATCTATTATCCTTTCTTCGAGATCCCTTGTGCCTTGTTTTTCTCTCTCTCTTGTTTTTCTCTCTCTCCCTCTCTCTCTCTCTCCCTCTCTCTCACTCACTCTCTCACTCTCTCACTCTCTCACTCTCTCACTCTCATTGGAAGCCGTATGCACCAGTGGTGGTCCTGCCTTGCTTAGGGTGAAATGATTAAAAAGAAAAACTACTATTTCAGGTGTTTCGGCACGGAATAATGGCTAGCTATATAGTCCTGTCAATCATCATTACAATGTCGTAAATTTGATTCTCTAAAGGTGCACAATATTTTGTGGCTTTGTACCAAAAGTAACCAAAGTTTTCGTAATTGGAATAGTTCGTAAATACCTCGTTTAGCATGCGAGAATTTCTAAGATCAAATTACGGAACATGCGCTTGATATAAGGAGGTCGGGTCACTGTGTCGGACCAGGAAGTTTTTTTTCTCGTCAAAATTGATCATGCACATATACAAATCTACCGGGGATTGAATACTGTTACCATATCTGGTCGGGCGATCTTGCTATTCACCTCGAGGTGCTCGAAAATTCAAAAGAGGATCTGGAATGTAATCGATGCCGATTTGGCAGCTCGACTTCAGTCACTTTCTCACCGACTGGATGTGGCTTCCCTCTGTCTTTTCTACAAATATTTTCATGGCAACTGCTCTGACAAGCTTATCTTCTAGATGCCACTTTACACGAACTTACTCATACTAGTAGACTGACAACTAGGTCTCACCTTTTTACGGAAAAAACGGTCAAATATAACCGCCACTTCTACTCCCACAGTTTCTTTTCTCGCACTTCCTTTCAAGAGTTTAAGTGCAACATCAATTGCCGTCTTTTATTTCCTTAATTTCCATCTTTCTCTTATCTTTTCCTCGACTTTCTCTTATTTTCGCTTTACCAACTTTTAACCCTTTTCCCACCAGTGGTAGTGCTGCTTTGCTTAGGGTGAATCGATTTAAAAAATGTTCTAATCTTGGCGGCCTTGTCGTAGGGTAATAGTTGTCGAACTAGTTTTGGTAATTATAAAGAAGTGAGCTCGATCTTCTCCAGGAACCTGACACTGTGTGCAAACCATGGACTTATTAAATGACAGACTTACGGCCTATCACGTTGAATACACCGGTTCTCGCTCGATCACCGAAGTTAAGCAACGTTGAGCCTGGTCAGTAATTAGATGGGTGACCGCTTTGGAATACCAGGTGCTGTAAGCGTATAGTGACGGATATGCGTTGTGGGACAGTGGATATCAGCTCGGAAAGAGAAATCGGTGAGCCGAGTTCGAATTCCAGTTGAATATCCTGCATTCACTTAAGCACTGGTTCCCTTCCCTCCAGTTATGGGTTAAATAACAAGGGTAGGACTTGGGGATCCTGCTCTTAAAAACAAATCCCAATGAATCTTGATACTCGAAAAGAAAAATGTATTACTAGACACAAAATGTATATAAAAAAACAATAAAATGTTGAAAGAAAAAGGTATTACCAGCAATATATAAAATTTAGTTGGCAATAAATGACCCGCCGAGGTTGATTTGCCATAAAACCAAAACAACCAACCAACCAAATCTTAAATGACAACACAACTAGAACAGTTACTATTATTCTGGTCCTAAAAATCATTCCCCTGTCAAATTATGTTAGATCTTATCCACCTTTTATCGATTAACTACTTTAGCTACATTACCCCTTTACCTCTAGCACCACACAGACATCATTCGGTCGAACCCCTTTGCGAATATACACTTCATCAGTGTTAGTGGGTCCGATAAAGCTATTGAATTCTTCCCAGATATTATATTTATACCCGCATAAGAAATGCTCATCATATGTGCCAATCAGTTTTCAGCTTTGAAATTTGTACTATGCTTGAATACATTAGAAAGTGGTAATATTTAAATAATTCTTTTAGGAGAATATATTTCATATCAGTCGGTTGCTCCTATTGTTCGTCTCGATGTTCTCGACAAAATCCAAAGGAGGATCTGCAATGTAATCGATCCTGACTTGGCAACCCGCCTTCAATCACTTTCCCACCAACGTAACATGGCTTCCCTCTGTCTTTTCTACAAATATTCCCATGGCAACTGCTCTGACGAGCTTCTTTCTTTGTTGCCCCGACTGCATGATTTTACGTGTGCTAAAAGATTGGCATCAAGGTTCCACTGATTTACCGTTGAAATAGTTAAATCTAACCCCCACTCTTACTTAAATAGGTTCTTTTCTCGCACTTCTCGTCTGTGGAATTCCCTTCCGTTTACTTGCTTCTCTGATAGCTACCATCTTTAAAAGTTTAAATGCAATGACAATTGCCATTTTCTATCTCCTTGGATCACATCCATCTCTTATCATTTCTTCAACATTCCCTGTACTTAATTTTTTAACACCCTGCGCACCAGTGAGTGTCTTGCCTTGCTTGGGGTGAATTGATTTAAAAGAAAAACTGTATAATGGTTCACCATTTGACATTACGGCTCGATGAAATTTTACCAGAGCATCTCTGACGAATATGTATTGCGTATGATGCACATTCAGATAAGCAAAATCTGACTGGTACGAGTTAATCGGCAACGCCCAATTCTGGTCCATGACATAATACAGCCACGTGTTGAATTATTTGGGTCTCAAAAAGAGGAGAAAATGGATCCGAACGGATTCATGTATTTTAGTACCAAGACATCCTCTCATAAATTCAAATATAAATACAACGGGAAATTATAGCGTTATTATGAAGATAACAAAGCCAGAAATACACGTTCGATCCCTGTTAATGTAATATACTTTTGTCTCACAAATAATATGAATATGGTATCATACGGCCACATCACGTTGGAACACCGGTTACCATTAAGTAACCTCAACCCTGGTCAGTACCTTGATTGGCTACTGCTTGGAAAACAGCAAGACTAAACCAGCTAGTCATAAATCGCCCAAACCTATCTACGTTTCCTTCACAAACATACGAGGTATTCGCAGTAACTTTAATAGTGTAGAATCATTCTTTCTAACTAACTCACCCGATATCTTAGCTATATGTGAGACTAACCTTGACCCTTCTATCCCCTCTTCGGAGCTGTTCGTTCCTGGTTACCTTCCCCTCTTCAGGAAGGACTCCAATGTCCATATGCATGGGCTTGGTGTATATGTCAGCGAACAACTCCCTCTAGCCAGGGTCACATCTCTTGAATCCCTGGATCATTCTTTCATGTGCTTCCGTCTCTCACTTCTAAGCTCGGTTAGCTATTTCTTCTTCCTCTACCGCTCCCCCTCCTCCTCTGACTGTACGGTACTTGATAGCATCTCTACTAATATCGACAGGGCCATTTCTTCTCACCCATATGCCCATATATATGTGTTTGGCGATTTTAATGCCCACCACACAAAGTGGCTTGAAAACTCAGCCACCGACCTTGCTGGGATCCGCATCATGTATTTTTCAATAACCCAAGCTCTAACGCAAGTGGTGGACTTTCCCACGCGTTTCTCTAATAACCCTAACAAAAGAAGGGACTCTTTACTCGACTTTTGCTTTACTTCCATTCCAGACTCCTGCACTACCAGGCAGCTCTTCCCCCTCGGAAACTCTGACCACGCCGTAGTTTCCGTCAACATCTCAATCCGCACTAACTCTACCCAAGAAAACCAGACCAGCAGAATATCATACTGCTACCAGAGAGCAGACTGGGACTCGTTCTGAGACTTCCACTGCGACGTCCCCTGGAACAACGTCTTCGATCTTCCTATCGAAGACTGTGCCTCCGAGGTCTCCTCTTGGGTTAAGGCTGGCATCGATGCTTTTAACCCGGCCAGGAAATTCCAGCTAAAATCAAATTCGTCCCCCTGGTTCTCACCCGCTTGCTCGGCCGCCATTGCCCACCGGAACCATTTCTTCTGGCTCTATCGAAGCTGCTCGTCGAACCAAAACAGGCACCTTTTCGCCTCAGCACGGAATAAGTGTAAAAAAGTACTGAAGAGGGCGTTTGCTACCAGAATGAGGCAACGCATAGCATCTTCTAAGTTTGGCTCCAAAGATTACTGGCGACTCTGCAAAAGCGTGCTCAACAAGAGCAAGACTTCAATACCCCCACTAATCAATGAATCTGAAGTTCTCACCTCCCCAGCGGACAAGGCTGAATGCTTTGCCCGTAGATTCTTCACCAATTCAACACTGGACTCGTCAGGAATACCTACACCCAACTTTCCACACAGAACTAAGGTTCAACTAAATAACGTCCACATTACACCCTCGCTGGTCGCCAAGATAATTGCACAACTTGACCCACACAAAGCGAGCGGCGGTGACGGAATCCCAGTCATAGTACTGAAGAAATGTGCCCCAGAACTCTCCTCTGTCCTCTCTAAACTCTATAACCTCTGCCTATCTGCTTCCTGTTTTCCTGCCTGTTGGAAGTCTTCCTGTGTAGTTCCTATATTTAAGAATTCTGACGAACCCTCAGACCCCGCCAATTACTGTCCTATTAGTCTCCTTCCGATCTTTGGCAAAGTTTTCGAAGCCATTATCAACGCCGAGGTGATTCAGCATCTCACGGCCCACAGGCTTCTCTCTGACAAACAGTACGGGTTTCGCTTCACCAGGTCCACTGCTGATATGCTAACGACCATTACCGAGTACATATACCGGGCACTTGACAAGAATGGCGAAGCCCGAACCGTTGCCTTGGATATCTCCAAAGCGTTCGACAGGGTCTGGCACGCTGGCCTCTTGTGCAAACTGCGGAGCTACGGAATAACTGGACATCTGTTTGACCTCATCCAGTCCTTCCTCTCTAACCGCACATTGAAGGTGGTATTAAATGGGCATGCCTCCCAAAACTACCATACGAACGCGGGCGTCCCTCAAGGTTCTATCCTAGGTCCCACGCTCTTTCTGATGTACATTAATGATCTCCCCGACGCCATTAGATCCCAAGTAGGCATGTACGCCGATGACACAATAATCTACTCTCGCATCGATCAAAAACCAGGTGTGGGCGACAAAGCGAACCTCGCTGCCGTGCTTGAAATCCGTAGTGGCCTGGGGTAGGAAATGGCTAGTAAATTTCAATGCCTCTAAAACGAAGCTGTTATCAACTAACCACCATAGACAATCGCATTTACCTCCCATTAGCATGGAACAGACTAGCCTCCCATAGAGTAAAATACTACGCCTCCTTGGCCTTACACTTTCGGCGGACCTCAAATGGAATGACTATATCGAATCCATTGCCAAATCTGCCGCTATGAAAGTCGGCTGTCTGTGCAGGGCGCGGAAGTTTTTCCCACCTGAATCTATTTGGCACATATACAAATCTACCATCCGCCCGTGTATTGAATATTGCTGCCATATCTCGTCGGGTGCCCCTGCTGCTCTCCTTGGGCTTCTTGACAAAATACAAAGGAGGATCTGTAACGTGGTTGATACTGACTTGGCGGACCGGCAGCAACCACTCTCTCACCGGCGTGATGTGGCTTCCCTGTGCCTCTTCTACAAGTACTTTCATGGCTTCTGCTCCGATGAACTTAGATCACTGGTGCCACCTAAGCACGAATTTACACGAGATACTAGATTAGCAACTAGGTCCCACCCTTTTACAGTTAAACAGATAAGATGTAACCGTAAATTCTACTCCAACAGCTTCTTTTCTCGCGCTTCCCGCCTGTGGAACTCCCTTCCACAAGTCTGCTTTCCCGACAGCTACAATTTCCAGATGTTTAAATGTAGAGTCAATAGACACCTCCTATCACTCTAACTCCCAATTATTCTCGGAACACTCTCATCTACCCAACCCTCATTCTCGGTATCCCTACCCGCCTATCACCCACCCTCTGACATTTCCTATATTTAATCATCCTTTCTCCACTCTATGTAGCCCCCTGCGCAGTAGTGGCAGTGACATGCCTTGCTCGGGGTGAAACGCTTATATATATATATATATATATATATATATATATATATATATAACAGATTGTGTAAGCTTCGAGGTGCGTGTGTTGTAATTAATAATGGCTCGGAATTGTTAATCCGAGAGTCGAGTTCCAATTCCAGTTGGGTTCGTTATATTTACTTACGCACAAATGTCACTGAAAAAAGGTATGGATCTAACTCTTCTCCCCAGCGATGGATAAATTAGTTAGACTTGTACTCTTATTCATTATCACAATTATTATAAAAAGTCCTTACAATCTAAAAATACTTCCTGGCTTTAAGTAACATAGAAAGGGTTAATAAACCGTAATAAACGAAAGAATCAATCAAGGAATTATCATACTCTTTTACAATTCGCGTGTTTGCTTGGTGTAAATATATGTAAAATATGATACTTTTTCAAAATTATTTATATATATATATAATTATTGTCATCCGCAGACAGATCTGTTTCGCTGTATCACAGCTCATCAGTACGGTTAGACTCCGATTGCTACACAACCCAGGCTCGAAACCGGACCGATTTGGCGTCAGTCAGCGACTCTACCCCTGAGCAACGGGGCGTTCGGTGGAAGAAGGCAGTCTTTTTAGCGCATATCACATTACGCGCCCAATAGCTAGAGTGCTCAAATTTCATTTTTACTGAAATGAGCGTTGCGTTACAACACAGAAATTTCTGTTTCGATATAGATTCTCATCATCAGGCAATGTTTGGTGTTGATTGTGCAGATGATTTGCATTTAAATAACACAAACCTTTGGTTTGTTGTGTATGTGGAAAGATATAAAATTTCAATGTGTGTTTCTGTTGACTAATCAGAGCGAAGATTCATTTTGGGATTTGGCCCCAAAGAACCCATACTAACCAGCTGTACAATTAATTCATAATTACAGAATTATATTAAGCTCTATAATATTTATTACATTGAGCATTGTTCATCACAAAATAAATGCCGGGGCACTCAAAATAATAAAACCTTGAGTCTTCTTTACCTGGAATTATATATATATATATATATATATATAAGCTGTTGTCTGCCAATCATCTCAGGCAACCTCTCCTGCCTCCCATAAGCATGGACCAACTGAGTCTCCCTGAGAGCAATACACTGCGCCTCCTCGGCCTTACCCTCTCTTCTGATCTCAAATGAAACCACTACATTGAGTCCATAGCTAAAACCATTACATTGAATCCATAGCTAAATCCAAGAAGGTTGGTCACTGTGTCGGGCCAGGATGTTTTTCCCGCCTGAATCCATCCTGCATATATACAAATCAACCATTCGTCCGTACATGGAATACTGCTGCCATAAATGGTCAGGCGCCTCTGTTGTTGATCTCAATGTTCTCGACAGGCTCCAAAGGAGAATCACTAATCTGATAGGTACCGACTTGGCGGCTCGACTACAGCCACTCCCTCACCGATTCCCTTTGTCTATATATATGTTTTGCCTGTGCGTTTTTGTTTTGTTTTTTTTTCCAAATTTCCGTTTCAAAACTTTCTTTTATTTTCGGCGAAAAAAGCTGACGGGAAATAATTTTAATTTCACAATCATACTTTTTCTATTTGATATGTTTTATTGATATCTCTTTATATTAATAAACTGTGAAAATAAAAATATTGTTTTTCATTAAGAATGAAGAGAGAAGCAAATATTGTCGATATCTCAAGTACCTTTTGTTTACAATTGTAATCAATAGCTACTTATTTTGTGTGTTTGTCTATTAAGCTAACTTGGCTTATATTCAATCCCGATGTCTCAGATAAGAGGTTTTTAAGCTAACGAAAACTTCGTAAATGAAAATGTGTTCTTTTTATAACACGACCTCTTCTTTTCATTTTCGTTCAAAGTATTATGCACAAGAAAATATGCTAACGGGTGCGATGGATAAATAGTCACCACTTTTTATTTCACGCATGTGCGTTGTTTCTTTGTTAGATTTTATTGACTGCACAGCATTGTAGGGTAACAAAAAAGAGCATTGGAACTTAATTCACTCCGCCAGAAATTTGAAAACAGCATACCGTACTGCTTAGCACTCACACCGGAAGTTTCAATACGAACATTACAGAGCGTTTGTTTATCAATATGTGGACAGTGTAGAGGATTCAAAAAGAGTTTGATGAGTCTGATGGTGATTACGAAGGTGTGGCAGCTCGGAAAACTCACTCTGATTGTTCTGATAAAAAACAACTCCTGAATTTGTTCGCGAGGGCTTCAAACGCTACACAGAGCTTACATCAAGTACCTTGAGGAGGTAGTGCTGCCCTGGGTTCAGAGAGTGGCTGCTAGAAGACACTATATCTGGCAACAGAACTCTTCAACATGCAACACAAGCAGGAGAACCCAGTCGTGACTGTCAGGCAGTTTGCATCTGACCACCTAACTCCATAGTCTACAAAACCCCTTGACTATTATGTGTGGGGCGTAGTTGAACGAGAAACCAACAAAACCCCTTGTAACACTAAAGATGAACTGAAGGTAAGGATTATGGCAGCATTCCCTAAGAATGTGACCATCTAGAAGAGTTACAGAAGATTCCGAAGTCTTCTGGAAGTCGTGGTTGAAGTTAATGGCAATTTTATTGAATAAATTTACTTTCTAATATTTCAATATATTTTTGCGTAATTTTGGTATATATATCTGTTAAATTAATATGTCAATATTAATTTCATTTTTTGCGTAATTGAGACGGCAATTTATTCATCGTACCCTGTAGGTTTAAGTTCGACACGACTACGTGTAAATGTACGAAACTTAAAAAACACCTCCACACCCATGAGTATTTGTGTCTTTATTGTGGCTGATGACGGTCCAAACTTAAACCCAGGACATTCTCATTCCTGTTGAAGAGAATCCTACCCTGGTTGATTCTGTCTCGAGTGATTTAACTGTACTTATAATACCATGCTTGGCCACTGTAGTTAGTGAAGTTATTTAACACATAATTGAAGGTTTTTGTTTTCACGATATTCCTTCTCCCAGATCGGTTGATGCACAAGACTCTAGCACCCAGTCTGTCCTGTTATTTACTCATAACTGGTGGCAAGAATAGATGGATATGGCGGCATTATCTCCAACTGTTCAAACAGCTGTGCGACGCGCAGTATCCAAGGAAACAGATATTAGCTTCCAGCACATGACGAACCTATTGACAAAATTCGAGTTTTTGATATATATATATATATATATATATATAACAGCAGTATAACCTGGCGTTGCTCGGGTGTAATGAAAGCTATAAAACTAATCCATGGTCCTGGAGCTCAGACTCTTTGGACGTTGGCAAGAAAGACTAAAAATCAATAGTTGTTTCCAGTTAAAGCGAAACCGTAGACTGAAAGAAAAATGAATGGATGTAAGTCAAATTTTGGTTTCCTGGTATCGATATCAAAGTTTCTGCGTTATTGTAAGAACTACAACCTTGAAACTTCTGAATATCGTTTCTTATGTCTTTGTCTATGAGTGTATCAAATTTGATTAAAATCGGACCACTCCTTCTAGAACCCGATTTTTTTTATTATCGATTTTCGATATTTATCAGCGGTATCTCGACACAAAACCTAGCTAAGAACACTCGCAGACGCTTATAGTACAAATGTGTAAAATTTCAAGAAAATCGGTTCAGCCGTTTCGGAGTCTATAGGTAACGGACACAGACAGAGACAAAGTTCCATTCATAAATAAGTTTATATATATATATATATATATATATATATATATATATATATATAGTCTAAACGAGGTTTTAATCAAGCCTATATAATACATTTTTCGATTCATCGCAACAACCATATCTGTTCAGAAATTGATCGTAATCTCAACAATGTTATTTTCTGTAACATGTTTACATTACGATACATTTCATAGCAGATACGGTTGTTGCGATGAATCGAAAATTGTGTTATATAGGCTTGATTAAAACCTAGTTTAGACTGGAGGTCATGCGTGGTCGAGAGCTCTAAGACGTTGCCAGGTCAATCCGTCTCGCTTCCTTCCAGTTATGGGTTAAATAACAGGACAGAATGAGTTCTATAGCCTTCGTTGGCAACCAGACTATTGCAGAAAATCGCAACCTACTGCGGGATAATCTTCAGTCGGTCATGTCTCTTTAGAGACATGATCGCCCAAGCGTGTATCGCGTATGACACTTAACTGACTGATCAAAAAGTATCAGGTTTTTGCGCTATAGAAAGAAGTCATGAATTCCTCTTCTAAATTTACAGTTTATTCGGCGTCATTTTCCTTAATAGAATTCCTGAAACTCTTATTTATTTTTTTAATCATCTCACCCCCAGCAAGGCATTCTACTGTCACTGTTGCGCAGGGGGTTACATAGAGGAAAGTGATGAGAAAGAGGGGTTAATTATAAGAAATGTCAGGAGGAGGGTAATAGACGGATAAGGATACCGAGGATGTGGGTGGAGTAGATGGAAAAAGAGCTCGTGAGAAAGAATGGAAGCTAGTTAGTGTGATAGATGTCTATTGAACTTACATTAAAATTCCTGGAGATTGTAGCTGTCGGGGAAGCAAGTATCTGGAAGGGAATTCCACAGGTGGGAAGTGCGTGAAAAGAAGCTGTCAGAGTAGAAATTGCGGTTAAACTTTATCGGTTTCACTGTAAAAGGGTGGGACCTAGTTGCTAGTCTAGTAGCTCGTGTAAATTCATACCTAGGGGGGCACCAGTGATCTAAGTTCATTGGAGTAGAAGCCGTGAAAGTGTTTATAGAAGAGGCACAGGGAAGCCACATCAGGCCAGTGAGAAAGCGACTGCAGCCGAGATGCCAAGTCGGTAGCGATCGCATTGCAGATTCTCCGTTGGATTTTGTCAAGAACCCCGAGGTGATTAGCAGGGGCACTCGACCAGTTGTGTCAGCAATATTCAATACACGGGTGGATGGTAGATTTATATATGTGCAGGATGAACTCAGACGGGAAAAACTTTTGGTATAGAAGTTTTGGGGATTTCCTCGATTTCTTTCAAGTGATATTTGATTTTTAAAAAGAAAAATGTCACAAAGAGATCTGTAGAATATTGCGATTGTCGACACTGTGGGATATTTTTTGATCACTATCCATGGTCTCCAATGGAAGTTCTATGATGTGAGACTTCTACACTGTGGACATTCTGAACTGCTATCAACACCGGAAGTTACCGAGGACATTAAACTTTAGTGTGCATACACGACAAATTTCAAAGTCAATCTGGGTCGAGCGGCTTCACACTGCATTCCTAAATCCGGTACCATAGCAAACGTCGTGATACTTTTTTATCAGTCTTCGCATATATGCGTGTGTATGTCTGCGTGAAAGAATCTTTTTTTCATCGTTATCATATTAAAATTCCAAGCAAGTATGTTTCAAACAATTATATATATATATATATATATATATATATATATATATATATATAGTCATTCGCAGACAGATCTGTACGGTTAGACATCCGATTGCTTTTTACCCAGGATTGAAACCCGACCGAATTGGCGTCAGTCGGTTATTCTACCTCTGAGCTATGGGCGCTCAGTAGAAGGAGGCAGACTTTTAGCGAGTAATATATCATGTATACACACGCCAATAGCTGAGAGTGTTCTAATTTATTACTGAATGAACGATGCTTAAATGCTAGAGTAGGTACTGTCTTTTCAAAGTCTACCATTCTTCCAGGATGTGAAAGCGTGTATACATATATACACGTTTAAATGTGTATATTTATAATATATTATTTAATTATATATTTATTTAAATTATACATTATTATATGCGTGTAGTGTATGAACAAACTTAAGTACGAGGTTTATGTATTCAAGTGTCAACTCGAAAATTCTACTTTGTAAACACAAAAGACCTTAAATATCCGGATGTACACTGATCAGAGCGAGAAAAGTGACTGTTATCTAAAAACACCTAATTGTCGCATAGTTTATTCCTAGTACCCCATATCTTGCAAAAGAACGATATAAAAAAAAAAGTGATACGATAGAGAGATAGAACATGAGAACCAAGGAAAAGCAAAGAAAGAAATCATGGCATCCGACTGTTAAATGTCAGGTCCAAAGGTTAGCTTTTCACTGCCAACAAATTTGATCAGAAAATAATAGCCATGACCCACATTATGGACCAAAATGTGAAATTCGCTTGAGCTGAGGCACACAACTTCAAGCGACGTCATCTTATAAACTCGCATCGCTTCCGCGCAGGCGCAGTAATCTTAGCAGTTGTACTTCTTACAGAGGGTGGTGCTTACGTCATCTCACATTGTATAGCGTCTACACAAAAGGGTGGTGGCTCTTTTATAAGCTGTAAAGGACGAAGACAACAGGGGACAAGATTTTAAAACGAGACATGTCAAGTGATTTAACCACATTAAAATCCACTCACTTTATTCCAGAATGTCATATTAAATGTAACTGTGATATCCCAACACTTGAGATTGAAATAATAATCGTGATGATGACGCTAACGTTGCCGGCTACAATGTGTAACTAAAAGGTTTTAAGTGTTGTGAGTTAAAACAGATGAAAGAAAAAAAGTAACTGACAATAAGTTTTCATTTGAAAATGGAAATTTGTGTTAGGTGCAAAATTGGCTAGACTCAACAATTGGACATATAATCCTGACACATTACTACTGTCGTTTGGTTTGGTTTGGTTTGTTGAGGTTTTATGACATATCAACCACTATGGGATATTTAATGCCAAATCCAGTTTATATTAAATATATATAATTTGTAAACGCAATTTAAGGATAACGTCGTTAAACCACATCTCGTTTACTCTTACTCTAGTAAATGGTTTCAAATGTTTCTATCTAAACTGAGTTAGTTTATTTAATACAAATAATTAATTAATATAGCCAACTGATGTAATTATTTCTCACTACCAGATTTACTTGCAATCATTAAAGACCCAACAAAGTAATATTCAACAGTAGGTTGATTGTTTGGATTTTTATAGCTTATCAACTTTGATCGGTTGAGTTTGAGTTTTGTTTAACGGTATATCAACCTCTGCGGGTTATTTAAGGCCAAAAAGGTAGAGTTTTAAGATATTTTTTTAATATTCAGTTACAGTGAAAAGGTTGACATTATCAGATTTTGTTGAAAAAGCTTTTTTTTTCTTCAAAAATGTTTTATGGTGACAATCTTTTTCTTTCAAAAATGTATTGTTGGTAATATTTTTAATTCAAAAACCTATATTTTTCTATAAAATCCTATTTTTATACTTTAATAGTGTTTTGATCCCAGTTTGGAGTAAACTATTTGCCCATAGCCAGGACCCTAACAGGTGCTACCACCCCGGGTCAGAGTGGACCTGGGAACAACAGCAATTAAGAGGTGGTTCCATGCTCCTCACAATCTCACAATCAGAGGCCTTGCTGCTGGATGCAGTTTATTGTCATACCCAGGACCCGTGTCGTTTTGTGTTATTATTACTTAATAGCAACAGTCTTGATTATGGCGTAAGTGTAATTGGTATAAAAGGTTGAATCGCCTTTCCACGTTCAAATTCTGACAAGTTCATACTGTTCACCTTTGACCAAATTTTTGAGTATTAATCATTGTTTCCCTTCAGCTATGGATTAAATAACAGAGCAGACTCGATTTGACACTCTAACCTTAGTTGGCAACCAATCTAGAAAAAGGACAACACTGAATCTAAAACTAATTGGGCTAGCAAATTCTCTCGGTTAAAACCTACTTCCTACCAGCAGCAACATCTCGAAGGTTGAGAAGGTAGCATAATGCTCTCCAGAGAATCTTCAGGCAACAGATAAGGCATATTTCGCGATTGATCCATTCCACTCATCAATCCAGCATTTCAATATTCTTGATGTTTTTTTTTTAATACTGCTGCTGGTTAGAGAGTTTTTATTTCTTCTCTAATTTCCAATCCTTCAATTTCTTTGCCCGAGTCGTTCAAACTGTTCCGAGAACACCGATAATGATGGGCGCAATTAACAGTAACAAGAACGGGATTATATGCACGATGCCATTCTCATATTCAACAGGTTTTTCATCTTGACTGTGAGGTTTCGATGCGAAATTTCCTCCTTAAATTTCATTTAACTCTCTTCAATGTCATTTTAAATCATTCTTTCACCCTTACTCATTTTCTTTCACTCCACTCTAACTTCTTTATCGTTCTTCCCTCAAGTATTTCTTTCAATTTCACTGTTTCCTTTCTCTCTTTCAATCTCACTTAGCCCCTCTATTTCATGCTCTTCTTTCTTTTCTTATTATTTAGCGTCTTCTCTCTTATTCCCTCTTCCTTTCACTCTATTTTAGTCTTTTTCACTTTGCCTCAATTTCCCAATATTGTTCTTCTAACAAATCTTTATTTGATCCATTTAGTGACTATATTCTTTGAAATACTTATTCATTTCTTTACAATGTCTTTCTACAAGATTGTAGTTATCAGGGAAGCAAGCAAACCGAAAGGAATTCCATGAACGGGAATTGCGAGAAAAGAAACTGTTAGAGTAGAAGAGGCGGTTACATTTAACTATTTCCAGGGTAAAAAAGTGGGACCTTTAGTAGCACGCGTAAATATATCTGGTCCGTGCACCAGTGAAAGTAGCCTTCCTCATCCTTTTGACCCACTTTACTTTTATGTCTACCTTAATATGTGCTTCTCCTTGAATGCCTATTTAGAATTTAAAAGCGCACTCCAAACCTCAAGTGGAAACCTAACCTCTTCATCTAAGGCTAACCCTTATTTTATCCCAAATAAACTGCGCTTCTTTCCTCCTCCACCTACTTTTATTGCTCATATAACCTCCTTCAGTAAACATCTAGCTTGAGTGGCTGTAGGTTTGTGTATTAAGTGGATATTCGAGTAAAAAATAGATATATATATATACACACACACACACACACACATATATATATATAATGTCTCCGCTTTCAATTTCAAACATACCTATCGATGAACATACGCCTGAGCAATTGTGTGCTGAACGCAGCATTGTGAATTTTAGGCCATATGTCTACAAGAAGAAATATGAAAAGAGATAAAATAGATAGATAGGTAGACAGATGTAAAAGAATGTAGATAGATGTAAACGAATATACATAGATAGATGCAAATGAATATAGATAGATGTCAACAAACTATGATAGATATAAAAGAACATAGCTAGATAGATGTAAAACAATATAGATGGATAGATGTAAAAGATGATAGATAGATGTAAACGAATATACATAGATAGATGTAAAAGAATATAGATAGATGTCAGAAAACTATGATAGATGGATGTAAAAGAATTTATAGAGATGTAAAAGATGATAGACGGATAGATGTAAAAGAATTTATAGAGATGTAAAAGATGATAGACGGATAGATGTAAAAGAATTTATAGAGATGTAAAAGATGATAGACGGATAGATGTAAAAGAATTTATAGAGATGTAAAAGATGATAGACGGATAGATGTAAAAGAATTTATAGAGATGTAAAAGATGATAGACGGATAGATGTAAAAGAATTTATAGAGATGTAAAAGATGATAGACGGATAGATGTAAAAGAATTTATAGAGATGTAAAAGATGATAGACGGATAGATGTAAAAGAATTTATAGAGATGTAAAAGATGATAGACGGATAGATGTAAAAGAATTTATAGAGATGTAAAAGATGATAGACGGATAGATGTAAAAGAATTTATAGAGATGTAAAAGATGATAGACGGATAGATGTAAAAGAATTTATAGAGATGTAAAAGATGATAGACGGATAGATGTAAAAGAATTTATAGAGATGTAAAAGATGATAGACGGATAGATGTAAAAGAATTTATAGAGATGTAAAAGATGATAGACGGATAGATGTAAAAGAATTTATAGAGATGTAAAAGATGATAGACGGATAGATGTAAAAGAATTTATAGAGATGTAAAAGATGATAGACGGATAGATGTAAAAGAATTTATAGAGATGTAAAAGATGATAGACGGATAGATGTAAAAGAATTTATAGAGATGTAAAAGATGATAGACGGATAGATGTAAAAGAATTTATAGAGATGTAAAAGATGATAGACGGATAGATGTAAAAGAATTTATAGAGATGTAAAAGATGATAGACGGATAGATGTAAAAGAATTTATAGAGATTTAAAACAACAGATAGATGAATGTAAAAGTATATAGATAGATGAATAAAAAATTATACAGATTAATAGATTTAAAGGAATATACATAGATATATGCAATTGAATTTAGATTGAAAGATTTAAAAGAATGTAGATAGATTGAAAGATTTAAAAGAATGTAGATAGATTGAAAGTTCTAAGAGAATGTAGATAGATTGAAAGTTCTAAGAGAATGTAGATAGATTGAAAGTTCTAAGAGAGAATGTAGATAGATTGAAAGTTCTAGAGAATGTAGATAGATTGAAAGTTAAAGAGAATGTAGATAGATTGAAAGTTATAAGAGAATGTAGATAGATTGAAAGTTCTAAGAGAATGTAGATAGATTGAAAGTTCTAAGAGAATGTAGATAGATTGAAAGTTCTAAGAGAATGTAGATAGATTGAAAGTTCTAAGAGAATGTAGATAGATTGAAAGTTCTAAAGAGATAATAGATAGATTGAAAGTTCTAAGAGAATGTAGATAGATTGAAAGTTCTAAGAGAATGTAGATAGATTGAAAGTTCAGAAGATGTAGATAGATTGAAAGTTCTAAGAGAATGTAGATAGATTGAAAGTTCACAAGAGAATGTAGATAGATTGAAAGTTCTAAGAGAATGTAGATAGATTGAAAGTTCTAAGAGAATGTAGATAGATTGAAAGTTCTAAGAGAATGTAGATAGATTGAAAGTTCTAAGAGAATGTAGATAGATTGAAAGTTCTAAGAGAATGTAGATAGATTGAAAGTTCTAAGAGAATGTAGATAGATTGAAAGTTCTAAGAGAATGTAGATAGATTGAGAAGTTCTAAGAGAATGTAGATAGATTGAAAGTTCTAAAGAAGGAAATGTAGATAGATTGAAAGTTCTAAGAGAATGTAGATAGATTGAAAGTTCTAAGAGAATGTAGATAGATTGAAAGTTCTAAGAGAATGTAGATAGATTGAAAGTTCTAAGAGAATGTAGATAGATTGAAAGTTCTAAGAGAATGTAGATAGATTGAAAGTTCTAAGAGAATGTAGATAGATTGAAAGTTCTAAGAGAATGTAGATAGATTGAAAGTTCTAGAGAATGTAGATAGATTGAAAGTTCTAAGAGAATGTAGATAGATTGAAAGTTCTAAGAGAATATAGATTGAAAGTTCTAAGAGAATGTAGATAGATTGAAAGTTCTAAGAGAATGTAGATAGATTGAAAGTTCTAAGAGAATGTAGATAGATTGAAAGTTCTAAGAGAATGTAGATAGATTGAAAGTTCTAAGAGAATGTAGATAGATTGAAAGTTCTAAGAGAATGTAGATAGATTGAAAGTTCTAAGAGAATGTAGATAGATTGAAAGTTCTAGAGAATGTAGATAGATTGAAAGTTCTAAGAGAATGTAGATAGATTGAAAGTTCTAAGAGAATGTAGATAGATTGAAAGTTCTAAGAGAATGTAGATAGATTGAAAGTTCTAAGAGAATGTAGATAGATTGAAAGTTCTAAGAGAATGTAGATGATTAGTTCTAAAGGGCTCAGCAGATAGATTGAAAGTTCTAAAAGAGAATGTAGATAGATTGAAAGTTCTAAGAGAATGTAGATAGATTGAAAGTTCAGAGAATGTAGATGTGAAAGTTCTAAGAGAATGTAGATAGATTGAAAGTTCTAAGAGAATGTAGATAGATTGAAAGTTCTAAGAGAATGTAGATAGATTGAAAGTTCTAAGAGAATGTAGATAGATTGAAAGTTCTAAGAGAATGTAGATAGATTGAAAGTTCTAAGAGAATGTAGATAGATTGAAAGTTCTAAGAAGAATGTAGATAGATTGAAAGTTCTAAGAGAATGTAGATAGATTGAGAAGGTTTCTAAGAGAATGTAGATAGATTGAAAGTTCTAAGAGAATGTAGATAGATTGAAAGTTCTAGAAGAATGTAGATAGATTAGAAGTTCTAGAGAATGTAGATAGATTGAAAGTTCTAGAGAATGTAGATAGATTGAAAGTTCTAAAGAATGTAGATAGATTGAAAGTTCAGAGAATGTAGATAGATTGAAAGTTCTAAGAGAATGTAGATAGATTAGTTCTAAGAGAATGTAGATAGATTGAAAGTTCTAAGAGAATTTACAGATACATGTAAAAAATCATAAATAGACATAAAATAATATAGATAATGTAAAAACATTTTGATAAATGTAGAAGAATATAGATAGACAGAACGTAGAAGAATATAGGTAGATAGACGTAAAAGCATATAGATAGATGGAATAGAATATAGATAGATGGATGTAAAATAAATAAATGAAAACGAATATATAGAGAGATATAAAAAATAAATAGATACATATATCTAAAAAATATAGATGGATAGATATACAAGACTTTAAAACAACAGATGGACGTAAAAGAATTTAGATAGATGGATTTAAAAGAATATAGACGGATAGTTGGAAAAGAATATAGATAAATAGATAAAAAATATATAAATAGACCGAGAATAAAAAATAAAGATAGATGTAAAGGTATATTGATAAATAGATGGAAAAGTATAAAGATAGACAGAGGGAAAGGAATATAGATACAGATGTAAACCAATATAAATTGCTAGATGTAAATATAGATAGATAGATAGATAGATAGATAAAATTCCTAGAATTTTGCTCTTAATATCTTTTTCTCTTCGGATCTTGACATAGCCGTTTAGTCCTTTTTTTTTTCTTCTCCTGTCAGTCCCCGTGTCTTCACTTTTAGGAGAATCAGTAGTTCTTTGTGTAGGTGTTACCTCTATAAGTGCTCCATTGTTAGTGGGTGGTTTAATCTGGAATATGTCATATACGACCTCCGTTGGTATCTCTTGGTCATTTGTAACGGTTTCGTTGTATCGGTGTCTCAGTGGGTTTATGTGTCTTTTACAGACAAACTTCTCTCCTTTAATTACTTCTAATTACTTAACCGTCTTCCCAAAAACACTTTCCAGTCCGATAGTTCTTAAAGAAGACTTTGTCTCCGTCTTTGAAAGATTTAATATTAGAGTTTGGTTTTCTAAAACTCTTCTTTTTCTTTGGTAACAGCCTGTCAAATATTGATCGAATATTTCTCGCGTACATGACCTCAGCAGGCGACAAATTTCCATTAATGTTCTGATTCGGCGTAATTCTATAAACCATCAGAAATGATTGAATATTTTTGTCTTCGGTGTCGATCCCATTAGTTTTTCTCATAGCCCTTTTAAACGTAGCGACAAACCTTTCTGCCTGTCCATTTGATCTCGGATTATACGTAGGCGTTGTTATGTTTTCGATTGCTAACGAATCACAATAATATTGAAATTCAACTTCCGTAAACATAGTACCGTTGTCACTCACAAATGTGTTTGATAACCCTAGACGGCTAAATACTTCGTTTAACGCCTTTATTGTATTTGCCGCTGTCGAGTGATTAAGTCTATAAACTTCAGGCCATTTAGAATAACTATCAACTATAATTAGGTAATAGGTTCCCTTTAATGGTCCTCCATAGTCAATATGTATCCGTGACCACGGCACATCTGTTTTTGGCCATGGCTGAATTTTTATAGGCGGCGATTTTGCTGCTGACAGCCTTTACAATGCTTCACCAAATCTTCAATTTCTTGGTCCATCCTAGGCCAGTATTAATGATTTCATTCAGGATATACTCGGATGACTCAAATGAAATTCTTTCAATATCCTCTTAGGCAGAACACGTGGAATTACCACTCTTTGAGCATACACTAGTGTTTCATTGCAAATTGGAAATGGTGATACTTTATATCCTTTGTTTTTCTCATTCCCTTTCACTTGTTTAATCATCTTTGAAATGTAATCATCTGTTTTTGCTATTTTGTTAATTTCCTCCAGCGTTACCTGTAATTCACTAACGGTGTTCACCAGTACATCCGCAAGTTCTTTCTCTTCTTTTAACGCTGCTATCCTTGTTTCCTCCAACAATTCAGGGTTTTTCGGGATTAGTCTCGAAAGACAATCCGCGTGAGCGATTTCCTTAGACGGAATAAATTGCATCTTAAAATTGTAATTTAATAAAATCATACTCCATCTTTGCAACCTGTTTGCGGAATGAGTAGGTACTTCTTTTTTCGACCCAAAAATCGACAATTACGGTTTATGTTCGATTTGCGGCACGACCGATCTCCCATAAATGAATTTGTGAAATTTCTTTACAGCATAAATTAAAGCTAGCGCTTACTTCTCTATCTGACTATAATTTTTTTCCGCTGGAAGCAACGCTCTCGAGGCTTGAGCGATAGGTTTTGATACGCCATCCTCAAACGTGTGTAAAAGAACAGCTCCTATGCCATATTCACTCGCATCCGTCACTAGAATTAATTCTTTATTTGGATCAAATTGCACTAAAGCTAAATCCGACAATAAGCACTTTATAATTTTTTTAATTTATTTTTTTTTTATCATTTCACCCCGGGCAAGGCGTAAGTGCCACTGATGTGCGGGGGGCTACATAACTGAAAGAAAATTAATTAGAGGAGGGAGAAGAGGATTACAAACCAATTAGAAAGAAGCAATAGAAAGATGAAATTGCAGGTGTGATGACAGGTGCAAGGGGGAGAGAAAGGGAAGGATATACGGGGTGGGGGAAAGGCTAGAGTCAAGTGGCTAGTAAATGAGTATTGACGTTGCATTTAAATTTCTGGAGTTTGTAGCCGTCAGGAAAGCAAGAATATGGGAGCGAGTTCCACAGGCGTGAAGTGCGAGAGAAGAAGCTGCAGGAGTAGAATTGTCGTCTGCATTTGGCTAACCTAACTGTGAATGGGTGGGACCCTGTTTCCATTCTGGTTGCACGAGTAAACACCTGTTGAGGAGGCACCAGTGACTTAAGTTCGTCTGAGCAGAAGCCATGAAAGTACTTATAGAACAGACAAAGGGAGGCCACATTTCGTCGGTGAGGAAGTGGCTGTAGTCGAGCCGTCAAGTCAGCACCTATCGCGTTACTAACTCTCCTTTGGAGCCTGTCGAGAACACTGAGGTGAACGGCAGGGGCGCCTGACCATAAATGGCAGCAGTACTCCATGCAGGGTCTTAGCAGTGGATTTATGCTTCCTTGCATTCTCTTGTCCAACACCATTTTTTATTTTTTTCTAATAATTTGTTTAATGGTGCTCTTAAATCATGCATATTAGGAATATATAGCTTGTAGTAATTTACAAGACCCAGAAATGACTGCAACTTAGTCACGTTATCCGGAGTAGGCATATTTTTTATTGCTTCAGTTCTGTTTGGGTTAGGTTTCTTTACCTTATGATCAATTATTTGGCCCAAATATTCGATCTTACCTATACAGAATTCGCACTTTTCAAGTCGTACCTTGGATCCACAATTCTTAATTCTTTTGAAAACTTCACGGACATGAATGTTATGCACTTTCACATTTTCACTTTTTGTTAATATGTCGTCCAAGTATACCATTGCATAATCTAGGCCCGACAACATTGTATCCATAATTTGCTGAAATACACTCGGTGCTACCTTCAAACCGAACGGTAAACGTTTCAACCTATAGAATCCTCTGAGTGTTGATGGTTAAATATTTAGAACACTCCTCCTTGACCTTGACTTGTAGATAAGCTTCTGACAAATCAATTTTCGAAAAGATTTTGCCCCCATTCAACCTTGAAAATATCTCCTCCGGTGTGGGGAGTGGATACGTGTGATCCTTTAAACATTCATTCAGTCCGGCTGAGAAATCTGCGCAAACTCTTATTTTATTATTTCTCTTTTTTACGCAGACTGTAGGTGATGCCCACTCAGAGTAATCTACCTTCTTAATTACTCCGTTCTCCTTCAATCTCTGTAGCTCTTTATCTATCGTCTCAAACGATGCAAAGGGAACGTTTCTTTTCGGTTTGAATACTGGTTTTATATTATCCTTTAGTTCAAATTTCACTTCTGTCTGCGTACAACAACCAAGTTCATCTGAAATGACTTCAGTAAATTTATTCTTCAAATCTTTGATAAATTTTTCTGTCTGTTTAGACTTTCCTATATTCGATGCATTTATTTTCCTACAAAACGTATTCATGGGTTTCTCCCATAAATTAAATAATACAATTAAATCAATGCCAAATAAATTTGCATTTTTCCCAAAATCACATAGACTTTAGTTTTGTGGATTTTGCCGTCGAATATTACCTTTGCGAAAAATTCACCCTTGAATTTCAACTTGTTATCCGAAATTCCTCTCGCAATTTCCTTAATGTTCTGCAACTCTGGTCGGCCTTTTTTCTCCAGGTATTTTCGTCAATTGTGGAAATGTCACTCCCGGTATCGAGCAAACAATTGATATTTCGACCATTTAATTTAATGTCTACGTACTTTCTTGTACCGAAATCCTTCGTACCTCTTAGATAAAACCGTATTTATTCTTTTAGGCTTTCCATAATTTTTTTTCTTTCTACACGTTACTGCCTTGTGCCCCTTTTGCGCAAATTCAAAACATTTTATTTCTAAAATAGCACTTACTTGTAGCATGATTAGTGTTGCCACATGATTTGCAGTATGGTCTTTCTTCTTTGTAGGCACGCTGTTTTAATTTATGTATTCGGGCAATACTCTTCTCTTTAATACAGAAATTATCCTCCTTTTAATATCAATCAACTTCTGGCATTCCTCCGATACTTTCTGGAAAGTTATGTCCGTATCATGCTCCAACATTGCTAAAATTCTTGAACATATTTCCTCGTCCTTAGGCGCCGGTAAACCTTGCACCAAAATTTGGCATTTGAACATATCTTCCATGATGTCTTTAATTTTGAAACGTTCACACTGAGAGTTAACTTTCCCAGCGTACGAAACGAAATCTTTGTCCACTTTTACGATGTTTAAGCATTTATACCGTGTATGAAACAAACGGTCCCGTTCGCGAAACACTTTCGATAATATTTCAACAGTTTCGTCAAACGAAATCTTGTTTTTTTTTTTGTTTTTTTTTGCAAAATGAAGTTCGTGTACTTCGTATTTTCCTGAGCACCGGTGCTTTGTAAAAAATCATAATTTTTTCTTCATCAGTCCATGATTTGCACGTTTTTGAAAAAAATTTTGATACCTTTTTAAGTACGCAGGAAAAGTTATTCCTTCATCAGGTTTGTACAAAATTTCTGAAAGAGAGTTTGATATAGCCTCCGCAAAGAAAATTCTGGAACCTTCCTTTGGTTCGTCTTGCCTTAATAATATTTTTTGTAAAACATCTTGTTTTAATATTTGCTGTTAAAGATCTGTTTGTTTTATTAGTTGTTGAATCGTTACGCTTAAATTCTTTGAAAATTCTGCTAATTGTCCCATGTTCCGTACACACCAAAAATATGTATATGAAAAAATAAAAATTCAACCATACAGTTGACAAAAAAGTTAACACCTTGGCAAGAAAAGACACGTAGTTTTATTTGTTTGTTTTTTGGGGTTTTTTTACATGAGGGGGTAAAGAAAACTACTTCTTACCTTACATTATTTTTTTAATATATGGTCGTCACTGTTGAAGGTTCTTACTTAAATTCTCATATTTTACGACTCCTCCTTTAATACGGTTGTATTTCCTTAAGAGTCCTAATCCTTATTCGACAACTGAAATTTCCGTGTGAATTTGCTTTTTTCTGTCGCCAATTGATATCCGGTGATAATTTTCCTACTTCGCCAAACTGGTATCAGGCGACAGTCATCTTCGTCGCCAAACTGATATACCCCGAAAAGGAATAGATTGTAAAATAGATCAGTTGAAGAATGGCATTCAAAACCAAGAATAAGATATAGAAGATTTATTGTACTAAGGTACAATTAACAATAATACACATATCTGCAAGCAACGGAATCGACTATCGAATAGTGAATACCTTCGCCTAAGACATTTTCACTTCGTACCACTCGTTATCGTCTTTTATAAAGTAGAGCATTCTATTCTTGGGGATGGCAGGATGTTCCACTATAACAGATAGATAAAGGGAAAAGAATATAGATAGATAGATAGATGAAAAATAATATAGATAGATATAAACGAATATAGATAGGTAGATACAAAAATAGATAGATAGAAAGATAGATAGATAGAAAGAAAGAAATAGATAAATAGATGTCAATAATATAAATAGATAGCTAGATGTAAAATAATATACATATATAGATAGACGTAAATGAATATATAGATTGATTCACAAAAAGAATATAGATAGATAAATAGATTGACGTAAAAGAATAGAGATAGATAGACTGACGTAAAAGAATAGAGATAGATGGATGTAAAATAAGATAGATGTGAAATGATATACATAAATAGATAGATGTAAAATAATATAGACAGATGTATGTACAAGTATATAGATAGGTATAATATAGGTAGATATAAAATAATATAGATAGGTTGATGGATGTAAAAGTATATATATATATATAGATGTAAAAGTATATAGATAGATGTAAAATAATATAGATAGATAGGTAGATGTAAAAGAATAAAGATAGATAGATGTAAACAATATAGCTATATATAGATAGATAGATATAAAAGAATATATATAGATAGATGTAAAATAATATACATTGATAGATAGATGTAAAATAGTATGCATAGTTGTAAATAATATACATAGATTGATAGATAGACGTAAAAGAATATTCATAGATAGATAGATGTAATATAATGTGCATAGATAGATAGTAGTAAAAGAATATAGATAGATTGATAGATGTAAAATAATAAAGACAGAAAGATGTAAAAATATACATGGACAAATAGATGTAAAATAATATATATACATAGATAAGAAAGAACATATCGAGATAGATCGGATGAAATGTCAGCTGTTTCTTTTATCTAAACACTTTTCTTGTCTCTCACATCTTTTTTTCATCTTTTTACCCCAAGCAATGCAGGACCGCCATTGGTGCTGATGTATGTACAATGTCAGAAAAAAAAATAATCGATTTCTGTGGATATCGAAGATCGGGTAGGGGATGTGTGGGAATATAAGAGATAAGAGATAGCAATTGCATTTAAAATTTTGAAGATTGTAAATCTCATGGAAGCAAAGAAACGGATAGAATGTTCCATGAAAGAGAAGTGCGAGAAAAGAAACCGTTGAAGTAGAAGACGCACTTACTTTTAACTATTTCCATGTTGAAAATTGGGACCTTGATACCTTTCTAGTATCACGCGTAAGTATATGTCGTCGGGGAATCAGTGAAAGAAGATCGTAAGACCAGTAGCCATGAAACTTCATGCAGAAAAGACAGATAGAAGCCACATCACGTCGGCGAGAAAGTGACTGAAGACGGGTTGCCAAGTTAGAGTCGATTACCCTGCAGATTATTATTTGGGTTTCGTTCAAAACCTCAAGATGAATAGCAGGAGCACCCGACCAGATATGCCAACAATACTCAATGCACAAATGAATGGTAGATTTATAAATGTGAAAAATAGATTCTGACGAGAAAGAACTTCCTGGCCCGACACAGTGACCCAAACTTCCTAGCAGTAGATGCAGCTATGGATTTGATGTCCCTCTATTTGCGTTCGGTTGAGAGAGTGAAGTCTGGGAGATTCAGTGTGTCGTACTCTGGGAGACTAACACAATCTATTCTGATGATAGGTAGGAAAGTTTCTCAATGCAGTTGAAAGATAACAGCTTCATTTTGAGGCATTAAAATTATGAAGAATTTTTTCTCCCTTACCTGCGATTCTAACAAAACAGAACCACAAATCTTAGTAAAACTTAGCATTTTGTATCCAGTAAAGAGAAGCTATTTTCTTTGAAATTTCGTCCTTTTTCAAAGAGAACTTCCGTTTTTATTTGGATATTTCTAGCAATGCATTTTCTTTCTGTGATACCATGCGGCCAAAGGAGGAGAGTGGGGAACACACAGACGAACTATAATGCTATTCAATATCTTACAATACGAAAATCATTTTTAAATTAAACATTAATATACTTATAAACTTAATATATAAAAAAAAAGAAAAAAATTATGATCCATTTCTTACCCTCTCCAATCACAGATTGGGGGCCATTTTGAAGGGCTGCAGCCAAGTTTACTTTGTCAGCCTTAGCTGATTTTTTACTCAGACGGGAGTAAATGGTGGTGTTATCTGTTCCATCCATGGCATTCGCGGCCTCCTTCTGTCACTTCCGGTCTTCTCTACATGTGTGAAGAAATTGTCCAGCATTCACTGTCATAAAGGAGAATTGATACTGCATTGTAATTCAGCAATCTTTTCTTTGTTTTTCGCATATTTTATACTTACCTGTGGTGGCATTCAAATTGGGCGGGTTGAACCGTTTTATGGGACGTTTAGCTTCACAAGCGGTCCCCAAGTGGTACAAAAAATTTCTCCCAGTAGCTTGCCAATTCTTACTGGTAGACATGTTGCCAACCATAGCTGGGTGGGGGAGAAGAGATGGATTCATGCCGTTTCCAAACGTATTAGCACGTTAGTGAATGTTATAGCTTCGACTGGAATTCAAACTCGACTCACCACTATCCATTACTCTGCCGTATCTCCCATATTTTATAAACGGATGAATGCCATAGCCCCTAAGATAATGATTTTGGGCGGACCTGAAGCAGACTACCACCACGTTTAATTTCGGTGTTTTTCGTTTTTTTTTTTAACTTTTTTTTGTTTTGTTTTTTTCAGCGCAGTTCTATCGATTGTTATTTAAACTTTCCGATTATCAAAAAAATTAGAAAAATTATAATATTTAAACAAATTTGTGATGGGGTCAGTTTCTTATACAAAATTAAAGTAAATCGGTCCTCCATTTTCAATCCACTATAAGGTTGTATGAGGAACTGTTCCCCCCCCCCACACACACACACACTAAAATTGTTTAAATATTGAAATTTTTGCAATTTTTTTTGTCATTCGTAACGTTTGAGGTGTAAAAGATAATTTCGCACTGAAAACTGTCCAAAAAATTTGATAATGAACAAATTTACAGGTGGCAGTAATGTCGTACCGGCGACTGGTTTCAAAATGGAGGCTCGATTTACTATAACTTTGTATGAGAAATTGATTCCTTCCCCACCCCATCCGAAAATATTTAAATATTGAAATTTTTTAATTTTTTTTTTTTTTTGTCAGTCGTAAAGCTAAGTGGGTAATCGATAGGACTGCGCTGAAAACAGTTTAAGAAAATGAAAAACAACGAAACTAAACGTGGTTGCAGTCTGCTTCAGGCCCGCCTGATTTTGTAATAATATTACACATATCTATTAAATTTAACCCGACCAAATAAGGTGATACGGGAGGGAAAAGTTATGGTTTCGGTTTTCGAAGTAGTGTGAGCTTTCATACAATAAAAATCAGCATCCAATAACATGGCTTTTAATTGTGTTCGAACACCAACCTTTGAAACCGGAGGCAAAATACACAATAAGCTAACCGATCATACACATCCATTACTCAACCATTTTATAAATAATTAACTAACACGGCTTGGCGAAGATCAATTCTTTTTAAACATGGAAGTCATTTTTAAACATAAGCCTGTCTCGGTGCTATATTTATGCAGGAGTCCGTATGTGTTGAAAGTGCTAATAAAAAAATAAATGATAAATAGATAATATTTCGCAACAATTACTTACACGTTGCTTTAATTTTTCCCAATTAAAACCGAACCATACCTAAATTAAAAATCAGTTATTACCAATCAAAAAATATCAAACAGAAAAGTTGATAGTATTTACATTATTCGGACTATTGTCCTCATCTTTGTTGCTATTTGTACAACGTTTCGGTCATTGTACACTCCGGTCTTCTTCAGGTGCTAGGAATTTCGAACCGAATCCTTTATTATAATCACTGGAGTATATTATCCTCATTCTTTGTATATTAGTAGTAATGCCTCTAGTGGAGTTATTATGAGTTATCTAACTCTGTAAGTTACTAGTTCACTACTGCAATCGCCTGGTATTGAACTGACAACTCTTTGGGTTAAGTCACAGAAACTAACCAACGTTGTTCACTGGGACAGGAACAACTGAATTTTGGGGGCTTATAAACCTAATATCCAGTTACCCTTTTTTAAAAATGGTAACAAAGATGAGGACAATACTCCGAATAATATAAATACTGTAAATACTACCTCATCTCAGAAATATAGACAAATAGAATGATCTATTATTAAACATCGTACAAATGACAACAAAGATGAGGACAATAGTCCGAATAATGTAAATACTACCTCATCTCAGAAATATAAACAGAAAAGTTGATATCAAACTTCCAGATAAACACACTCAGCTAACACGAAACTTTCTTGTAACTTTGAAAATACGTTAAAGTTTGGGTGCCTTTAACCCCGCTAGGAATTAAAGTAATACGATCGAATCAAGGACAACGAAGACGAGGATTTATAAACTCAAGTCAAATTTTATTTACCAAAATCTGGCAAACGTATTTACAGAATGTTTGTTAAGCCGGGCAGTGTCAATCGAAAGGATCGCTTGGTTCTAGAGGGGTAGACAAGAGGCTGGCAGAGCAGTGCAGAGGTGATGCTGGTTGCTAGAGGTTCTACTTGGTGATTACAGGAAGGACTGTTGCTGGTGGCTGCCACTCTTGCTGGTGGCTGCTGCTGGAGACGGTTTAGTCATAAGAAGGACTGTAGTATATGAATCAGAAAATCCTGAGAAGGGCTGTATCATATGTAAACGGTGAGTTCTTAGAAGAACTGTCTCATACGTAACCGGCTAGTCCTAAAAAGGACTGTTGCACATGAAATCAGTTAGTCCTTAGAAGAACTGTTGTATATGTAGCCGCGACTGCAGCTTCTGCTGGTGTTTGGTGCGCCAGCTGCTTCTGCCTGGTGCACCTGCTGCGCCTGCTGCTTCTACCTGGTGCTTGGTGCGTCTGCTGCTTGGTGCGCCCTCTGGTGCTGGTGGCTACTGCTGCAGGGGTCGGTTAGCCCTGAAAAGGGCTATTTCATATGTAGCTGAAGAGCCCTTAAAAGGACTGGTGCAGATGTAAACGGAAAGCCCTTAAAGGACTGGTGCATATCTAAACTGAGAGCCCTTAAAAGGACTTGTGCATATCTGAACGGAAAGTCCTGAAAAGGACTGTAGCAATGTAATCAGAGATTCCCAAAAAGGACTGTTGCATATGTAGTTAGAAAGCCCTAAAAAGGGATGTTGCTGGTAGCGGTTGCTGCTACTGGAGTTGGCAAGGTAGGCTAGGAGTGGCTGGTTTCGCTAGGGCTGCTACTGCTGGCTGTTGGCGGCTGCTGGTGGTGCTGCTGGCTTCTGGAGACGGCTGCTGCTTTGGTCAGTGATAAGGGTTGGCCAGGTGCATGTGGTCGGGGGAATTTTGTTGCTATATTCACAACGGTTTGGCCGTTTTATGCTCCCGCCTTCTTCGGGCGATTAGAATTTCGAAACGAATCCTTTATTTCGTCCACATGATGTAGTGATGTAGTGTAGAGTTTGTTACCTAGCCAAGTAAAAATATTGAAATTCATCACATCCATTCTTTGAGATACTAACGTTTCACAAATATACAAAAGGGGAAATTATGACCTTTTGCCAGAGATGGATATCTGAATTGAATAAATAAATAAAAGATATCTATATCCTTCTGATTTCTTTTCGTTCCTGATAGATTATTCTTTCTTCTAATGCACCTTTGTGCATCACAAACCAACACTGAACATGACAGCTGAACGTACTTAAAAACAGTAATTGATCTTTTTTTAATCTTCTCGGCACTTAGGAACACGTGACGTGGTCGACCAATCAGCAATTTACGATGGATGACGAACTGCTTTTAAATGCATTAAGCTCTCTAGCCAAGCGAGACCTTTCGCCTTTGCAAATTCCAGTCCACACACACTGGTCAAGCCTCGTTAACCAGACAGCTGTCTGAAATCTTGTTGATCGATACCGGAAATACGGTGCGAGATTCTCCAAATTTGCAAGCTATTTTTTCTCTTCAGCTGATCATTAAGCTTTTTGTAATGGCCACACTGTAAATACTTAACAAATGTTTGGCTTACACGGTCAATTTTAAAATTACGGTAACCTCACTCGTCTGCTAGACTACACCCACCCACTTGTTGACATGCGTTAAACTGTAATAAACTAAGGAAATGACATAAAACTCTCTTAGTCACTTTCTGCTACCTCAACCAAAACCATACGATACCGTAGAAACACAACGTCCAGATTCCGTATGGGGAGGTTTATTCGCGTGGCGAACCGACTTTTATTCAATCAAACCGCATCACGTGTGGTACATCATACATATACAAGCTACAGCTCATCCTTTAAATATAACCTTTTAACGTTCAGACCTTTGTTGTTATGCACATCCTATATATATATATATATATATGTATGTATGTACAATTTTTTGTAAATTGCCGTTACAAATATCTATTCTCGATATGAGCACGTAAGTGTCTGTATGTGACGATTTTCTGGATAATTTTAAACATTAACGACCATCCTTCTGCCATCAAAACTGGTCGCATACGACAGGTGGTCGTTCACTGAAGAATCATAGCCATGACCTATTTACACCAGGAACATATATTCCACTCATCAGAATGTACATATTATAATTTTACCATGTAATCTGATAATAAATAAATGAAAACATAAGAAAATGACTTAACTTTAAATAAATTTATTCAGTATAATTCATTTTAAAGTTTTATGAAACGCATTTACAAAGGTCAACAAGGGACCAAAATATTTATTCACAAAAATATTTATTAACTGGACTTTAAAAAAAAGTATACGGTTTCAGTTTTTTTTTTTTTTTTTTTTTTTTTAGAAGTGAGTGATAGCAAAAGAAATTCTGCGGTAATAATAAAAATAATGTAAAAAACACTGATCGTGTGGGGGGTAGAGAAACAGAGAGATAGAGTAGATAGATCCACAAAAAATAAAGGAACGAAAGAGATAGACATTTGAGAAAGGAATATAATTGTGATTTTCCCAATCCTTTAATTTATCCAAGTCAGTACAGAGACTGCGATAAATCCTTTGAACATGTCAAATGCATAACATGTTGTATTTCTCTAGAGAAGAAAATTTAGAAACAGCTCAATTGTAATGAGAGCATTATATATATATATATATATATATATATATAACAGACAATGAATATCTATTATGTTTAATCATGAGCAGTTCTAAACATCGTATTTTGGCCATAATTTCATCTGAAAATAAAGACATAAATTCTCCAACGTTTCGATATATTTTATGCTGGTTCTAAATTTTCGGCTTACATGAGACATCTTCAGGGATGTTACTATAAAGACATCCACCATCAAAGATGATTTTATCTTTTATTGACATAAAAAATTACTATGCAACGATAACAGTTACCGAATAGCAGACGCAGTTCGTAAATTTTTAATTTCAAAGTTCACCTGAAATTAAAGCCAAAATACAATGCTTAGAAAGGCTCATTATTAAACATAATAGACATTTTCTGTTATATTTAATAGTATATGCTTAGAAAATTATCTGCTGCCTCAATATATATATATATATATATATATATATTTTTTTTTTTTTTTTAATCATATCACCCCAAGCAAGGCGATAACGCCACTGATGCGCAGGGGGCTACGTAAGGGTAAAAAGAATGGAAAAGAGAAAGCCGGAAACCGCATCCTAAACAAGAAACAAGGGATGAGCCTCTTCACCTGTTCAATAGATGTGGGTGGAGTGTGAACCGGGCGATAGTTTAGTCTATCTACTCCAATTAGTCTATCTACTCCAATTATATAATTTTATTATTCTTATTATTATAGAAAAACGTACAAAGAAAACAGTATCACTAATGACGAAAATCATAAAGTTCTACCACTAACAAAACGTTAAATTAAGTCGTCAGACCCAAAAGGTAACACCAAATGGGTAAAGGGGGGTAAAAAAAAGAAACAAACAAAGCAAAAGCCGTGTTTGAAAGAAAAAAAAACTCAAGACGAAAACCTTAACAAAAAAGAGCTCGATACGAAAATACGAAAGCAGAGCAAAGATACGAACTAAATCTAAAAATGAGCCAAAAGTCGACCGCGGTTTCACTCACCGGATCGTCAGGACAAATATATATATATATATATATATATATATATGTGCAAAACAACATATATAGATCCTCCACACAATTAATTTTTTTAAGATTTCGACCAAATTCCAGTAAAACTGTCACATCATATCAGTTACAATATATATGGCATCACACATTGAATGAGAATGATATACCCTAGTGATCTAAATAAAGAGTTCAGTTAAAACTTCCTTGTACCTGAAGAAGGCCGGAGCGTACAACGACTGAAACATCGTAAACATGACTAAAAGATGAGGACAACAGTTTCAACTGAGTAAATATGTAAATCTATGAAATGCCGTGAATTCAAATTATCTTACATAACGTTAATCTAAACTTAATCGATTATTAAAACAACATCCTCTTTTAGATAAAATAGTTTATAACATTGTTTTGTATCAATCACTATGTATCCACAAAAATTCACACTTACGTATTATCATTTATAATTCTGTTTGAATAAACAGTAGAATTTTTGTTTGATACACAAGCACTTAATACTTTTATCTCAGTTAACTTCCGGGAAAAAATTCACGGATAATATTTGAAAGGTCCTACAACATTTTCGTTATATATGATAAGTGTAGTATGCGTTGATTTTATCTAATTAAGCCTGCCCAAACGTACTCAAATTTTAATAATCTTAATTATAAAACGAATATAAAAATTGTTCACACTAAACTATAAAATGTGTTGTTTTTTTGTTTTTTTTCTCAAGTGATTTCTTTTTACGACGACTGCGTTGTGGTACAGTGGATATCGGCTCGGAACGAGAAACCGGGTAGCTGAGTTCGAATTCCAGTTGAATCCATTGTATTCACTGACGCGCAAATACCCTTGGGAAAGGTATTAATCCGTCTCTTCCTTCCAGTTATGGGTTAAATAGCAGGACAGTTTGGGTTCTATAGCCTTGGTCGGCAACCAGTCTACCGCAGAAAGCAATGGCAACCTACTGCGGGATAATCTTCTGCCCAGTCAGTCATGTCTCTTTCGAGACATGATCGCCCAAGCGTGTATCACGTATGGCACTTAACTGACTGACTGATCAAAAAATGGCGAATAATTGAAATTTTATAAGTTCAATGCAGTTATGAAATTATCTGTTTATCAGCACTCTGAAAGACTTCTGGGAGCTATGAATAATTTAAGGTAGTAATTACCAATTTCGTTGCTGCATTCTTAAAGCCTTGTTGCTTGGCTGTATTGGTTAACTTTTGGGAAAGGTAGGAAATTGCCATTTACTAGAAACAAATGACTATAAAAACGCTAACGGCAAGCTCTCATGTGCTCCGCCATTTTGGTTTCGATCTTGTACTCTGCGGACTAAGCCAACATTAACAGAATATCTATATATATATATATAATTCTGTGACTTCCGTTAGTCCGGCTCCCGTCACATAATAATCATATATTAACAGATTAAAACCAAATTTTGAGAAGTGCAAAAAGGTAAGGTGGCACAACATACAGTTCGTTTTATTAGGGTGCGTAACTTAGTAAAATAAATACCAAATACTACCACTGTTCTAAAACAATTTAAATTGATTGAAATAATAAATATTTTTAATAAAAATGCAATATTATTTTTATATATTTTCTTTGAGTTTTTATATACAACAATCCAGTTTGCCCTACATTTGCGAAATTAAAAGGTCATATGCTTCAACATGTTGGAATTTGTCTCCAGATATAAATATTTGCGCGTAGCTCGTTGTATGTTGCATGCTCAAGAGTAAGAAATACTAAAAGTTTCCTCTTCATCTTTAAAAATGAAAATAATAAATTTTCTAAAAAAATATTGTTTATCATGAAGTTCTATGAGATTAAATTAAATAAATTATTAAAACGTAAAGTAGGGTTTTGTTGGCTGATTTTCCAAACAAATCAGCCCATTCAAATTTTATCGATTGGTTAGCAAAATTGAACGAAACGTAGTTTGTAAATCTCAACAAAAAATGTTAGCGACAACTTCAACAATACTAAATATTTTTAGGATTGAAACACACGTCAAAATCTAGCTTAGATAGATAGATAGATAAATGTATTATAGTCAAAGATGAATAGAATACTAAATACTTATTATAGTCTAATAACATGTAGATTGTATTAAGAGATCTACAATATAGATAGATAGCAAAATAGATTATCTTAAAGAGATTATAGTCATATATAGAGGTAAAGATAAATGGATTATAGTCATACATAGAGAGATAAATTATAAAGATATATTGATAGTGATAGATTATAGTGACAGATATATATATATATATATATAGAGAGAGAGAGAGAGAGAGTCAGTCAGTTAAATGTCATACGTGATATACGCTTTGGGCGATCATGTCTCAAGAGACATGACTGACTGGGCAGAAGATTATCCAGCAGTAGGTTGCCATTGCTTTCTGCGGTAGAGTGGTTGCCAGCCAAGGCTAAAGAACCCAATCTGTCCTATTATTTAACCCATATTTGGAGGAAAGAGACAGATTAATACTTTTCCCAAGAGCATTTGTGCGTGAGTGAATGCAAGGAATTCAACTGGAATTCAAACTCAGCTCAACGATTTGTCGTTCCAAATCGATATGTACTGCATCACAACGCACATCCTGAAAGAGAGAAGAGATGGATTATAGTCATAAATATAGTTTAGTCATAGATAATTTCTCATTATTTTGAACGTTATATTAAATAGATGCATGTGTTTGATTCACTATCAGTGGGTTTTCTTGTTTTTCTTTTTTGTTTTTAATCAGAAAATCTTTAGGCCGCTAACTGATGGTGTCACTGGTTTAAAATAGGGGCGTCTAAAGAAACCCAGGAACCCAGTGAAAATATAGTGTAAAGTAATATGAAACAATGTCAGATGTTTTAAACTGTATTAATTGCATATAGAACATGATGATGATTCTTCATCTTCAGAATTTGGCCCATTGTAGTTCTGACAAATTTTAGTCTCTCCTAATCCCTGTTATACCCGCTTCATTATATATGTTATAAATTACTCCTCCCTTTGTCACTCTTGCAATCTAGTATGTCATGCAAGAGATAAATTTTCGAAATCCACTTTGTGATGTTAGATATAAGTATCCTTCTATTTGAGTTTTTTTTTTTAATTCGTCATTGCTTTAAAACTTCGTCAATCTCGACATCTTTGTGTAGGACGACATGTATGTTTTCACAAATCTTTTCTTTATTCGCAATGATATGGTCCGCATTTACGGCCATATGAAAGGATCGATATTATATAGCAGTTAAATTCTCATTTCTTTCGTTCAAACGAAATTTTCCTGTTTTAATACATTGCTTAGATTTGGAAATCAGCTTTACTGCTATACTGAAACAGATAGATAGATCTGAACAGAATGAGATAGATCAATAGATAGATCTGAACAGAATGAGATAGATCAATAAATAGATCTGAACAGAATGAGATAGATCAATAGAAAGATCTGAACAGAATGAGATAGATCAATAGATAGATCTGAACAGAATGAGATAGATAGAGCAATAGATAGATCTGAACAGAATGAGATAGAATAGAGCAATAGATAGATCTGAACAGAATGAGATAGATCAATAGATAGATCTGAACAGAATGAGATAGATAGATCAATAGATAGATCTGAACAGAATGAGATAGATAGATCAATAGATAGATCTGAACAGAATGAGATAGATAGATCAATAGATAGATCTGAACAGAATGAGATAGATAGATCAATAGATAGATCTGAACAGACTGAGATAGATAGATCAATAGATAGATCTGAACAGCATGAGATAGATAGATCAATAGATAGATCTGAACAGCATGAGATAGATAGATCAATAGATAGATCTGAACAGAATGAGATAGATAGATCAATAGATAGATCTGAACAGAATGAGATAGATAGATCAATAGATAGATCTGAACAGAATGAGATAGATCAATAGATAGATCTGAACAGAATGAGATAGATAGATCGATAGATAGATCTGAACAGAATGAGATAGATAGATCGATAGATAGATCTGAACAGAATGAGATAGATAGATCGATAGATAGATCTGAACAGAATGAGATAGATAGATCGATAGATAGATCTGA
Source organism: Ascarosepion bandense (assembly GCA_037127315.1). Classification (NCBI taxonomy): domain Eukaryota; kingdom Metazoa; phylum Mollusca; class Cephalopoda; order Sepiida; family Sepiidae; genus Ascarosepion; species Ascarosepion bandense. Next base: position 3,047,806 of record JBBBDQ010001045.1, read on the forward strand.
ACAGAATGAGATAGATAGATCGATAGATAGATCTGAACAGAATGAGATAGATAGATCGATAGATAGATCTGAACAGAATGAGATAGATAGATCGATAGATAGATCTGAACAGAATGAGATAGATAGATCGATAGATAGATCTGAACAGAATGAGATAGATAGATCGATAGATAGATCTGAACAGAATGAGATAGATAGATCGATAGATAGATCTGAACAGAATGAGATAGATAGATCGATAGATAGATCTGAACAGAATGAGATAGATAGATCGATAGATAGATCTGAACAGAATGAGATAGATAGATCGATAGATAGATCTGAACAGAATGAGATAGATAGATCGATAGATAGATCTGAACAGAATGAGATAGATAGATCGATAGATAGATCTGAACAGAATGAGATAGATAGATCGATAGATAGATCTGAACAGAATGAGATAGATAGATCGATAGATAGATCTGAACAGAATGAGATAGATAGATCGATAGATAGATCTGAACAGAATGAGATAGATAGATCGATAGATAGATCTGAACAGAATGAGATAGATAGATCGATAGATAGATCTGAACAGAATGAGATAAATCTGAACAGAATGAGATAGATCAATAGAAACCTCTGAACAGAATGAGATAGATGGATATAGAAAATATCAGAACGAGGGTGATAGACGAGTAAGGAGGGACATAGGAATAGTATTTGAGAGAATGGGTACGAGTTAGTGTGTTAGGATGTGTCTATTGACCTTACATTTAAACTCCTAGAGGTTGTAGCCGTCGGGAAAGCAAGTATGCGAAAGGGAATACCACAGGCTGGAAGTGCGAGAAAAGAAGCTTTTGGAGTAGAAATTGCGGTTACATTTCATCGGTTTCACTGTAAAAGGGTGGGATCTAGTTGCTAATCTAGTATCTCGTGCAAACTCATACCTAGGTGGCACCAGTGATTTAAGTTCATCAGAGCAGAAGCCTTGAAAGTATTTATAGAAGAGGCACAGGGAAGCCATGTCACGCATTTATATATGTGCAGGATAGATTCAGACGGAAAGAATTTCCGGGCCCTGCACAGAAAGCCGATTTTCATAGCAGCGGATTTAGCAATGGATTTGACGTAGTCATTCCACTTGAGGTCCGCTGAGAGTGTCAGGCCTAGCAGGCGTAGTGTTTTACTCTCTGAGAGGCAAGCCTGTTCCATGCTAATTGGAGGGAGATGCGGTTGTCTATGGTGGTTAATTGATAGCAACTTCGTTTTGGAAGAATTGAAATTTACGAGCCATTTCTTACCCCAATTCACCACGGATTGGAAATCCTTTTCAAGCTCGGCAGAGAGATTCTCCTTGTCGACCACACCAGATTTTTAATCGAGGCGAGAGTAAACTGTGGTGTCATCGGCGTACATGCCTACTTGGGATGTTATGGCATCGAGGAGATCATTGATGTAGATCAGAAAGAGAGTAGGACCTAGGCTAGAGCCTTGAGGGACACCCGCGTTTAATACGACTTTCAATGTGCGGCTAGAGAAGAATGACTGGATTAGGTCCAACAAAAGTCCAGTTATGCCATAGCTTCGCAGTTTCCGTAGAAGGCCGGCATGCCAGACCTTGTCGAACGCTTTAGAGAGATCCAAGGCAACAGTTCGGGCTTCACTTTCTTGTCGAGAGCCTGGTATATATACTCGGTGATGGTGATTCGCATATCAGCAGTAGACCTGGTGAAGTGGAAGCCATATTGTTTGTCCGAGAGAAGCCTGTGGACTGTGAGATGCTGAACGACATCGGCGTTGATAATGGCTTCGAACACTTTGCCAAAGATAGGAAGAAGGCTGATAGGGCGGTAATTTGCGGGGTCCGAGGGTTCTCCAGTGTTCTTAAATATAGGAACTACAGAAGAAGACTTCCAACAGGCAGAAAAGCAGGAAGAAGATAGGTAGAGGTTGTAGAGCTTAGAAAGGACAGAGCTGAACAAAAATAGATAGATCTGAACAAAATAAATAGATAGATAGATCTGAACAAAAATACATAGATCTGAGCAACCATAGAGATTTCTGAAGAAAAATACATAGATACATCTAAACAAAAATAGATGGGTAGATAGATCTGAACAAAAATAGATGGATAAATAGATCTGAACAAAAAAGATAGATCTGAACAAAAATAGGGAGATATGTTTGAACAAAAATACATAGATCTGCAGAAAGATAGATCTAAAGAAAAATAGATAAAGAAATCTTAACAAAAATGAATAGATAGGTCTGAACAGAAATAGATAGATTTGAATAGAATGAGAGCAATAGATAGAGAGATAGACCTGTACAGAATTAGAATGAGCGATAGATAGATCTGAACAGAATGAGATAGATAGATCTGAACAGAATGAGATAGATAGATCTGAACAGAATGAGATAGATAGATCTGAACAGAATGAGCACTTATATTTGATTGACTATCTGTATTTATTATATGTTGTATTGTACTTTGTATTGTTGTCAATATATGTATTTAACCCAATCCGTTGCGTTCGTGTTTTCTTTGAGTGGTTTTAAAACCAAGGCCACATCAATTGGCGACGAAAACTCGTAACTCACACGAAGAAAAAAAACACAGTATCGTCGTACATCAATTAGTAACGATGGTTTGCATTTCTCACGGAAAAAAAACACAGACCCGTAGCTTATCAATTGGTCTTCGAACATCACACAGGAAAAACGAAACTTACCAAGGATTCAGACTCCTCAACAAAAAGTTACCAGAATTCAAGTGACCCTCCTCACACTGACAAGTCGGTCATACAGTCAAGTAATTGTGAAATAATAACCAACGGAATTGGCGACATTAGAGAAAAACTGTAAGTAATTCATCCGATATTTTTATACATATTTTTTCCCCGTAAAATGGAAGAACTTTCAAAGGCGATGCTTCAACTTATGAAGAATCAGTTCGAACAGCAACAGAAAGCTGATGAACGTCAACGGATGATCGACTGCTGGAGCAGTAGCAGAAAAATGAGGAACGATTGTTGGAACAGAAGCAGGAAACGGGCGAACTCATAAGAATCCAATTGGAAATGCAACAACAATACCAGCAAAAAACTGACCAACAATTACAGAAACAACAAGAATAACTCATAAAATTACTGCAAGAGAAAAAAACCGGAAATGACTCCATTTCTACATAGTAACATTTGGAACTCGATGGAAATATTTGAATATGTGCCAAGCAATGCGAAGACCTTCGATGCTTATTACAAACGATACGAAGATGTCTTCCAAGTCGACTGCAGCAGTTGGTCGAATACACAGAAATACGATTGCTACTTCAAAAATTAGGCACTACAGAGCACAGTAAATTTGTTGACTTTTTATTACCAATAGAGACAGCCGATCTAGAGTTCTCGGGGGCAGTGAAACTTTTATCAGAACTGTTCGGGCCGAATACATCCTTATTCCACAAAAGGTGGAAATGCTTAAATCTGACGAAAGATGAACAGCAAGATTTTTTAACTTTTGCTGCTACTGTCAATAGGCATTGTAATGATTTTAGACTATCCGAATTATCATCCGATAATTTTAAGTGTTTCGTATTCGTGCAAGGCCTGATAGCTGCAAAAGACGCGGAAATAAGGTGCAACAAGACTGCCAAAGAGTCATTTCAATACCAAGCGTCTCTAAAAATATCGAAGAGGCTGCAGTCAGCCACATTAAAAAATTGATCAAAAGCGCTATCCCCAGAACGGAACGAGGGAAAAGAGTTTTATCAAAGTTATACCAGACCAAAGTATTACTCCCCTGATAGACACAATAAAAAACAATTCGACAAATATAGTAATAAACAGAAAAATCTCCCCCAGGGCCGTGCGATATATGTAATAAGATGGAGGAAATTCTATCTTGCTAGGAAAAAATCGTATGTCGAAATTGTGGCAAAACTTGTCATTATGCAAATAACTGCTGGTATGAAATACAACTAAGAAGACCAAGAAATCGGGTCAGACAAACGCAGTCCAGCGACAATGAAGAAAACAGTTTGCGTAAATACGTAACTGTAGAAATAGGAAATAATAAATTTAAACTGCAATTAGTCAGTGGATCTGATATAATGATTATAGTGGGTTATCAGTTCTAGTGAAACGTAGTTGTATATTGAAACAGATTAACTGAATTTGGCCTCATTGTAGATAGCCCACAATAAGTTATAAAAGGGGTTATAAAACAAGAAAATCAAATTGAGTATAGAAACAACATTTATATATATATATATATACAGATATCAATTAAGGTTTTACAAATAAAGTAATGTCCTTATAATGGGTTCAGAGGATGCTAAAATATTTATATCAGTAAATGCCAAAAAGAATTTGTGCGTATGTATGTGGGAGCGTTTGTCAGTTAAGAATGCCTTTGATGAATCCGCTGGTAAGTAGCTGACGGACAGCGAAGATAGTGGATCGCTTGACGAGGTCAAGGGACGTGCTAATTATGCTCGCACTTTCTCAACTGGCGATACTTTTTGTGTCGGCTTTTTATTTCGTCTTTGTAGGTCCCAGGAGGTCATTTTAGGAATTCACACCCGTATTTAATTCTGGGCTTTCCATTGGCCGATAAATGAAATTCGCGTCGGCTCGCGAACTGGAATTTGATATTTATTTAATTTTTGTTTTTCTGCCGGAACATATGCGTGGAGCCGGTTGTGCAAAGACCATTTTTGGTCATTTGTTTTCTGAATCTCTGAGGGCAAACATCCGATCCCTCGCTTTGCTCGGTCGGTATCTCCACATAAAGTTCGTTGTTGTTGTTTGTATCTGCTGTCGCTTTTTTCAAATAGTAGTCTTCGTTTTGTTTTGCTGTTGTTTTTTTTTTTTTGGTTTTTTTTTACTTAGTAATAAAAAATGTGTTTTCTTCCTTCCATTTAACCGTTCTACCGGACTTCGTTCTCATTTCTGGTTTGTTATTATTAGTTTCCTCGGTACAAGATGGGGAGTTATCCAAATCCCATCTTGATTTGATGGAATCTTTTGATTTTATATCTTTGGAAATATATGCAGGTTTCAGTCTATCTTTTGAAACATTACTATGAACGTCGTCTGATATTTTTATAGTAAAATATTTTTCATGACGACTTAATACCTGGAATGGACCTGTGTATGGAGCTTCCAACTGTTTTCTTACTCTGTCAGTTCTTAGCCACATACTTTTACATGTTTGTAAGTCTTTTGGAATGTAGAAATTAGGTGTTGAATGTAGGTATCCACTGGATAATTTGTCCATGTCAATTTTTTTCATTTCGTTGGTTAAAATTTTAACGTGCGAGTTTGTTATTTCGCTGTTCTCGCTCTTGGTAGGGTCGATTAATAATCGGGGAACTTGTGCATGAGTCCCTGTTACTGCAGTAAATATAGAATAGTTCGATTCGTTAGGTGTTATCCTCATTCCCAAAAGGACGATAGGTAGAGCTGATAACCACGATTCTTTCCTGGCTATAATAGCCGTTTTTAGGGTTCTGTGTGCTCGCTCAACTAATCCATTCGTTTGCGGATGGTACGCTGTTGTTCGTAATCTGTGGAAACCTATTAATTTTAGAGTTCTGCGAATAATTCCTATTCACATTGGTTTCCTCTGTCTGTAACGACATGAAGAGGGACCCCGAATCGGGAGATCCACAGATCGACAAAAGCCATTGATATTGATTTCGCCGTAATTTCTGTTATTAGGCATGCTTCTATCCACCTCGTGTTTCTATCGATGCATGTTAATAAATATCAATATGGTGAAAAATAAGAGTCAGTTTGGGTCTTTAGTGGTGGTAAGGGACCGACAATGTCTACATACACTGTTTCAAAACGAATGGAAGGTAATTCAAATGGATTGACTTTACTCTTTGTGTGGTTTAATATTTTTGCTTGTTGGCAATGCTGGTATTCTGTGCACCAGGTTTTTACTGATTTGTCCATCTTCGGCCAATAGTATCTGGATTTTATTAATTTTTTTTGAAGATGCTATTCCCGGATATGATAGATTATGCAGACTGTCAAATACCGATTTTCTGAGCTTCTCTGTCACAAAAGGTCGTGGAATAGGTAATGTCGTATCGCATAATATGGTTTCATTTTTATTTGTGTCTGGTTTCAGTTTATCTTTGAATGCCTGAATTCCATTGTCAGTAGCTTGATGTTTCATTATTTCTAATACATCATTAGTTATCGCATTGACAGGTCGTGATAAACAATCAGCTTCTATATTTTGTGAGCCTCTTATATGTGAAATGCCATTCACATATTCGCTGTTAAAAAACAGCGTCGCCTCTGTTTTATCTGATTTTAGGAAAGATTGGCTTTTAAAAGCACTGCAAAGTGGTTTGTGATCCGTCTATAACATTACATTCCTGCTTTCTATTAAATGTTTAAAATGGAGTACTGCTAGATAGGCAGCTAGTAGTTCTCTGTCAAAAGTGGAAAATTTTTGTTTGGTTTGGGATAATTTCTTTGAAAAGAAACCTATGGGGATGGGTTGATTATCAATCATTTGGTGAAGTGCTGCACCCAGCGCATAATTTGAACTGTCTGTTACAAGTTGATAGTTGTTAGCTTTCGAGCTGGGGAAAGCCAGAACCGTTACATTTGATAAAGAGTTTTTTATGTTTTTGAAAGATTCAATTTCTTCCTTTGTTAAGGTTAAGGATTTTGAATTTTGGTTTAAATGTATATTTTCCGTGAAATGTATTATGATATTGCTGAAATTTGGCACAAGTTTCCGATAAAAATTTGCCATTCCGAGGAATCGGCGTAGTGATTTAGAATCGTTTGGTTGAGGAAATTCACTTAATTCATTCAACTTTTTAGCACTTGGTTGGAGATCATTAGAAGAAATGTGAAATCCTAAAGAGTCTAACTCATTAGCACTAAATATGCATTTGGAGAGACAAATTTTAAAGTCGTACTCACTTAGTTTTTGTAATGCTAGGTCGACATGCTTGGAATAAGTTTCTTCATCTTCTGAGAATATCAGGATATCGTCGATATATACAAAGGTATAATCAATATCACGAAAGATATTGTCCATCATTCTTTGAAAAGTGTATGATGCGTTCTGTAATCCGAAAGGCTTATAGTTGTATTCAAATAACCCGAAAGGGGTAGAGATGGCTGTCTTGCAGACATCTTCCGGGTGAACTGCTATCTGGTGATAAGCAGACGACAGGTCTATGTTTGAAAAGAACTTCTTGCTATGAAGCTTCGAAGACAAGGAATTTATATTTGGGACCTGATATCGATCGGCTTTTGTTATGGTATTTAAATGTCTGTAATAACCAACAGCTCTATATGTGCCGTCTGACGTCGGTACCATGTGTAAGGCTGAACTCCATTCTGAGTTCGAAGGGGAAATTATTCCTGCCTTTAGGAGTGCCTTGAATTCCGCTTTCGCGATTTCACATCTCTGAGCTGATAGCTGTCGAGCTCTGGGGAAGGTAGGAGGATTGCTACCAGTTTCTATTCTGTGGTATATCTTTGGTTTTGTTGCATTCGTGTCGCGATGAGGAGAAATTAAGTTTGGATATTTCTCCAGAATTGTTCGTACGATTTTGTTATCATCTTTATTCGGTACTACATCTATATTGATGATAATAGATGATGGATGTGCATTGGATTGTTTATTAGTCATTTTATCGATTAGTTTGTTGTTCTTACAGTTCACCACTAACCCGAAATGGTTTAGGAAATCGTATCCTAGGAGTGGCTGAGCAGTTTCGGCTATTATAAATGTCCAGGTAAATTCCCGTCTGAGGTTCTGTAGCGTGAGATTCAGTACTGTTTGTCCTGAGCATTCAATTTTTTGATCGTTGGCAGACACTAAAGAGATATTGGTTGGGTATGTTACAGCTCCATTTAAACATCTCTTTGGAAGTATAGATACGGCAGCTCCTGTGTCCAAAATAAAATTTAAACTTTGAACTCCTAACCGTGCGGCTACAATAAGAAACGGCGAGGAAATGGAAGCTAACATCTCTCGCCTAGTTAGTTTCCCGAAATCTCACGAGGAACTGGTGAAGTTGGGCGAGAGCTGGGTTGCATTTGAACATTCCGTTTGTTAGGCCACCTGCACCACGGCTTGCAAAATTTTGCACGTTCCGCAAAATATAAATGCGCTCGACAGATTTTGGGTTTTTGGTCCTTGTTAAAAGGGCGAACACTGGTAGCGAATTTATTTTCACTGTGGGAACAGTCATATATTCTTTTAGTTTCGTCTTTATTTTGCTGTCCATTCTTTTGCTTCCCGGAAATCTGTCGGATATGTGCGGTGTCTTGTGTATTCAAATATAATAATAAGTCGTCCGCCATTTTTCCAAGGCGATCTGTGTCTAAATCGACTTGCGCCAATACTACTGGTAAGATAGAATGAGGTAGAGCTTGAATGAATTTGTGACGTACGATATCGTCCCCTACACCAACTCGACCTGCTAATGACATGAGTTCATTAAGGTACACTGAGGGACGACACGTTACTCTCGACGACGACATTAATTTGTCCAGCATCTCCGGTTTGGTTTTTTCGCAAGCGCCCGTCACTGCTTCTTTTAGTGCGTCATAGTCCTTTGATTGCAGTATAGTTGGCTGTATATTTCCTGCTATGTCCACGGGGAGTTGACTGGACTTGTCTAATATTTGCAATATTGAATTGCGCCTCCATTATCGCAAACCAAGCTATTACGTTTGATTCCAGGAAGTTTGGTGGTTTTATCGCAACAGCTTGCATTGGTTGGTTTTGATTTGTTGAGGTTTCTTCAGCGTCAGTTGCCATGTTTGGTTTGTGTTGAAAAGAAATATTCTAATTTCGTTGAAACTCCAAAGATTTTTGTATATATATATTTATATATATATATATATATATTATATATATATATATGTGTGTGTGTGTGTTGAAATCACGTCGGGTGGTCACCAGTTTATAGTGGGTTATCCGTTCTAGTGAAACGTAGTTGTATGTTGAAACAGATTAACTGAATTTGGCCTCGTTAGTTATAAAAGGGGTTATAAAACAAGAAAATCAAATTGAGTATAGAAACAACATTTATATATACACGGATATCAATTAAGGTTTTACAAATAAAGTAATGTCCTTAGGATGGATTCAAAGGATGCTAAAATGTTTATAGCAGTAAATACCGAAAGGAGAGTTTGTGCGTATGTATGTGGGAGCGCTTGTCAGTTAGGAATGCCTTTAATGAATCCGCTGGTAAGTAGCTCAGAAACAGCGAAGAAAAAGATGAGAGGGAAAGGAGGCGAACATAGTGAATCGCTTGACGAGGTCAAGGGACGTGCTAATTATGCTCGCACTTTCTCAACTGGCGATGCTTTTTGTGTCCGCTTTTTATTTTGTCCTTATAGGTCCCATCAGGTCATTTTAGGAATTCACACCCGGATTTATTTCTGGGCTTCTCATTGGCCGATAAATGAAATTCGCGTAGGCCCGCGAACTGGAATTTGATATTTATTTAATTTTTGGTTTTCTGCCGGAACATATGCGTGGATCCGAGTGCGCAAAGACTACTTTTGGTCATTTGCTTTTTGGATCTCTGAGGGCAAACTTCCGGTCCCTCGCTTTGCTCGGTGGGTATCACCACAATGTCCATAGGTGGCGTAGATTAAAAAGACTAACATTACTAAAAACGAAAAAAATCAGCAAGATCTGTAACGGGAGAGAAACTGGATATCTTAGGCGAGGTAAGCCTTATCGTTACGCTAAACGGAACAACAAAAAATCTTAAGGCGTTCGTCATGAAATATACCACGAACTTGTTTGACACTGATTAGATAAAGAAAATTGACCTCTGGAATTGTCCGCTAAACACATTTTGTAAAAGCATTCAGTCTACGACCTCAAAAAGTGAAGAATTAAAAAATAAACTAAAAAACGAATTTGCGGACATCTTCTCAGAAGACCTGGGAAAGTGTACCAAGTTAAAAGCAAAATTCCAACTGAAAGATAACGTAAACCAGTCTTCAGAAAGAAAAGAAACGTGCCATTTGCTGCCATAGAACAGATCGACAGGGAATTGGACAGGTTAGTCGACTCACAAATATTAAAAGTAGATTTCTTCAAATGGGCAGCGTCTGTGGTCTACGTCAAGAAGAAAACTGTGCAGACTTCTCGACTGGTTTAAAGACGGCTCTCAAAGACCACCATTATCATTTGCCTAGCCCGGAAGAAGTTTTAACCGATTAAACGGAGGTAAAATATTCTCGAAGATCGATTTGTCGGATGCGTACCTTCAAATCGAGGTAGATAATGAATGCATCAACACGCATAGGGGAATTTTATAGGTTAGCCTTTGGCATAAAGGTTGCCCCGGCTATATTCCAACAAACAATGGACACAATGTTAGGGGACCATGAATATGCGACCGCTTATTTGGACGACATACTAGTCCGAAGCATGTCGGTTGAAGAGCATAAAGAACACATTAAGAGCGTATTTGGGAAGATAAAAGAATATGGCTTCAGAGTGAAATAGTCAAAATGTGAGTACTTTCTACCTCAAATAAAATATCTAGGGTTTATGATAGACAAAGAATGGCGACGTCCCGACCCAGTGAAAATCAAAGCCATTAAACAGATGCCCGCCTCACACGATGTCCAATCTTTACAAAGCTTTCTTGGATTAGCTAATTTCTACCAAAGTTTTATAAAATGTATGGTCTGAGAGCACCAATAAATAACTTGCTTAACAAAGATGTACGATGGAACTGGACTGACGAACGCCAGTCAGCGTTCAACGAAATTAAAAAAAAACATTAGTCTCAGATCTAGCATTAACACATTACGACCCTAACTTGGAGATTATAGTTGCAAGTGATGCTAGTAGTTACGGTGCCGGTGCATGTATTCTGCATAAATTCCCAGACGGAACAAAAAAACCTATTGCTCACGACTCGCGATCCCTACTGCCTGCAGAAAAGCAATACTCACAAATTGAAAAAGAGGCATTAAGCATTATTTTTGCTACTACAAAGTGCCATAGATACTTATACGGAAGAAAGTTCATATTCAGACTGATCACAAGCCATTATTACCAATATCCGTAAATAAAAAAGCACTACCGGTTGATACATTGGGGTACTATCTTATACAAATAAAATTTCAAAATAGAACATATGTCATCGGAAAAGATCTGTCATGCAGACGGCTTATCAAGATTGGTCCCGGAAAACAAGGAAGTATTCGAGGACTCAATAATGGCAACACTGAGATCGAACGGGGAAATAAAAGGCTTGATAGCCAACATTATGAGAGAATTACCAGTCTCTTTGTCAAACATTAAAAGAGAGGCTTCGTTAAATGATTTTATTGTATCAACAAAAAACAAAATTAAATTAAAGGATAAAAATGTGCCGGAAGTATTTTCCTTATGCGACCAGGTACTATCGAGTAGTAATCCCAAAAACTCTACAGAAGAAAATTCTGATAGACTTTCATGCCGGTCATCCAGGGAAGAACCGCATGAAAAGCTTAATGGGAGGATACGTTTATTGGACAAACATTGATAAGGATATCATCAACGCAGTAGAATCATGTAAATGTTGCGCATTAGCTGCCAAAAGCCCACCAACAACCGGCAAACAATGGCCAAAGACTGAACAACCATGGGAACGCATTCACATAGATTTTACGGGTCCGATAGAAGATCACTACTACATTAATAGTAGTAGACAGTCATTCCAAGTGGCCTGAAGTTCTAAGGTGTAAAAGGTCTACGGCAAATTACACCATATTTTTTAGACATGAGCTTTTTGCAAGGTTCGATGTGGTGGATACAATTGTCTCTGATAACGGAACACGTCCAGTGATTTCAAGGATTTTTGCGAACTTTTTCAGGTAAAACATTTGACAGCTTCACAGTGTCACGCTAGGTCTAATGGCTTAACGGAAAGGTTTGTGGACACACTCAAAAGGGCTCTGAAGAAGTCACAAGGCACACCAACTGATCAAGCTTTACAACATTTCTTACAAGTTTACCGCATCACTCCCAACGCAAACACACCTACAGGTCAGTCACCGGCCGAGGTGATGTTCTCAAAGAAGATTAAATCAGTCTTCGACAAGTTGATACCCAGACAAGCAAGGTTCAAAAGGACCATCACGCCTCTTAAGAAGCATTACAGATGCGGCGAGAAAGTATTATTCAAGTCATATAAAAATAACA
>JBBBDQ010001045.1:3065000-3100000 GCA_037127315.1 Ascarosepion bandense
AACAGAATTAGATAGATAGGAACAGAATTAGATAGATAGGAACAGAATTAGATAGATAGGAACAGAATTAGATAGATAGATAGGAACAGAATTAGATAGATAGGTAGGAACAGAATTAGCTAGATAGATGTGAATAGAATTTGATAGACTGATCTGAACAGAATTAGATGGATGTGAACAGAGTCAGATAGATGTGAACAGAGTCAGATAGATGTGAACAGTCAGATAGATCTCTGTTCAGATCTATCTATCTATCTATCTATCTATCTATCTATCTATCTATCTATCTATCTATCTATCTATCTATCCGTCCATCTCTGTTCAGATCTATCTATCTATCTATCCGTCTATTTATCTATCTATCTATCTATCTATCTCTGTCTGTCTATCTATCTATCTATCTATCTATCTATCTATCTATCTATCCATCTCTGTCTATCTATCTATCTATCTATCTATCTATCTCTGTCTATCTATCTATCTACCTATCTATCTCTGTCTAGATCTATCTATCTATCCATCTATCTCTGTCTAGATCTATATATCTATCTATCTATCTCTGTTCAGATCTATATATCTATCCATCTATCTCTGTTCAGATCTATATATCTATCTATCTATCTCTGTCTGTCTATATATCTATCTATCTATCTGTCTGTATCTATATATCTATCTATCCATCTATCTCTGTCTAGATCTATGTATATATCTATCTATCTATCTATCTGTCTCTGTCTAGATCTATCTATCCATCTATCTCTGTCTAGATTCATCTATCTATCTATCTATCTCTCTGTCTATCTATCTCTGTCTACATCTATCTATCTATCTATCTATCTATCTATCTATCTATCTATTCATTCATTCAGATCTATCTATCTATCTATCTATCTCTGTCTAGATCTATCTATCTATCTATCTATCTATCTATCTCTGTTCAGATCTATCTATCTATCTATCCATCTATCTCTGTCTGGATTCATTCATCTATCTATCCATCTACCTATCGAGATCTATCTATCTATCTATCCATCTATCTCTATCTATCTATCTATCTATCTATCTATCTATCTCTGTCTAGATCTATCTATCTATCTATCCATCTATCTGTTCAGATCTATCTATCTATCTATCTATCCATCTATCTCTGTTCAGATCTATCTATCTATCTATCCATCTATCTCTGTCTAGATCTATCTATCTATCTATCCATCTATCTCTGTTCAGATCTATCTATCTATCTATCCATCTATCTCTATCTAGATCTATCTATCTATCTATCCATCTATCTCTCTGTTCAGATCTATCTATCTATCTATCCATCTATCTCTGTTCAGATCTATCTATCTATCTATCCATCTATCTCTGTTCAGATCTATCTATCTATCCATCTATCTCTGTCTGTATCTATCTATCCATCTATCTCTGTTCAGATCTATCTATCCATCTATCTCTGTCTAGATCTATCTATCTATCTATCCATCTATCTCTGTTCAGATCTATCTATCTATCTATCTATCCATCTATCTCTGTTCGTATCTATCTATCTATCTATCTATCCATCTATCTCTGTTCAGATCTATCTATCTATCTATCTATCCATCTATCTCTGTTCAGATCTATCTATCTATATATCCATCTATCTTTGTTCAGATCTATCTATCTATACATCCATCTATCTTTGTTCGTATCTATCTATCTATATATCCATCTATCTTTGTCTGTATTCCATCTATCTATATATCCATCTATCTTTGTTCAGATCTATCTATCTATATATCCATCTATCTGTCTAGATCTATCTATCTATATATCCATCTATCTTTGTTCAGATCTATCTATCTATATATCCATCTATCTCTGTCCAGATCTATCTATCTATATCCATCTATCTCTGTTCAGATCTATCTATCTATCTATCTATCTCTGTCTGTATCTATCTATCTATCCATCTATCTCTGTTCAGATCTATCTATCTATCCATCTATCTCTGTCTAGATCTATCTATCTATCTATCTATCCATCTATCTCTGTCTAGATCCTTCTATCTATCCATCTATCTCTGTCTAGATCTGTTCAGATCTATCTCTGTCCAGATCTATCTCACTGTATCTATCTCTGTCTAGATCTATCTCTGTTCAGATTCATCTCGTTCAGATCTATCTATCCATCTATCTATCTATCCATCTGTCTGTTTAGATCTATCTATCCACCTATCTATTTCTTTTCAGATCTATGTATATATCTACTGTTCAGATCAGTCTATCTGACTCTGTTCACATCTGAATAGATCTGATAGATCTGAACAGAGAGGATAGATGGATAGATGGATAGATGGATAGATGGATAGATGGATAGATGGATAGATGGATAGATAGATAGATAGATAGATGGATAGATAGATAGATAGATCTGAACAGAGATAGATAGATGGATAGATAGATAGATAGATCTGAACAGAGATAGATGGATAGATAGATAGATAGATAGATCTGAACAGAGATAGATGGATAGATAGATAGATCTGAACAGAGATAGATGGATAGATAGATAGATAGATCTGAACAGAGATAGATGGATAGATAGATAGATCTGAACAGAGATAGATGGATAGATAGATAGATTTGAACAGAGATAGATGGATAGATAGATAGATCTGAACAGAGATAGATCTGAACAGAGATAGATGGATAGATAGATAGATCTGAACAGAGATAGATCTGAACAGAGATAGATGGATAGATAGATAGATCTGAACAGAGATAGATCTGAACAGAGATAGATGGATAGATAGATCTGAACAGAGATAGATAGATAGATAGATAGATAGATAGATCTGAACAGAGATAGATGGGTAGATAGAGAGATAGATCTGAACAGAGACAGATCTGAACAGAGACAGATCTGAACAGAGAGAGACAGATCTGAACAGAGAGAGACAGATCTGAACAGAGACAGATAGATCTGAACAGAGACAGATCTGAACAGAGAGAGACAGATCTGAACAGAGAGAGACAGATCTGAACAGAGACAGATAGATCTGAACAGAGACAGATCTGAACAGAGATAGACAGATCTGAACAGAGACAGACAGATCTGAACAGAGTTAGATCTGAACAGAGATACACAGATCTGAACAGAGATAGACAGATCTGAACAGAAATAGATAGGTAGATAGATGTGATCAGAAATAGGTAGATAGATGTGATCAGAAATAGATAGACAGATGTGAACAGAATTAGGTAAGTAGATGTGAACCGAATTAGATAGATGTGAAGAGAATAAGATAGAGGTGAACAGAATAAGATAGATAGATAACAGACAGGTAAATATTAAGATCTGAACAGAATTAGATAAAGAGATAGATAGATCTGTACAGAATTAGAAAGATAGACAGATAGATAGATCTGTACAGAATTAGAGAGATCGATCGATAGATAGATCTATACAGATTTAGATAGATAAATCTGTAAAGAATTAAAGCGAGATATAGACAGATAGATCTCAACAGAATTAGATAGATCTCAACAGAATTAATGAGATAGATCTGAAAAGAATTTCATCGATAGATACACCTGAATAGAATTAGATAGATAGATCTCAACAAAATTAGATAGATATATATATATAACTGAACTGAAATAGATAGATAGATAGATAGATCTGAACATAGATAGACCTGAACAAAGATGGATAGATCTGAACAAAAATAGATAGATAGATCTGAACAGAGATAGATAGATAGATAGATAGATAGATAAATAGATAGATAGATAGATAGATTCCCCTCACCTAATAGCATATTTAACATTGTCACTTATTTTTTTAAATAGTCTTTGTGGTGCAATGGATATCGACTCGAAACGACAAATCGAGGAGCCGAGTTCGAATTCCGTTTGAATTTTTTGCATTCATTTACGCAGAAATACTCTTGGACAGGTTGGGTTCTATAGCCTTGGCTGGCAACCAGTCTACCGCAGAAAGTATTGTCAACCTATTTGCGAGATAATCTTCTGCCCAGTCAGTGATGTCTCTTTCGAGACATGATCGCCCAAGTGTGTATCACATATGGCACTTAACTGACTGACTGACTGACTGACTGACTGACCCAGCAAAGAGCTTATATTTAATTTGAATAAAGTATTTATTTCATGTTTCATCTGCTTTTACAAATTTAAATTGTTTTCCCTTCTGACATTTCTCAGTATTAAACCACCCCCGCACTTTCTTCAATCTTAGGGTCACACAGTCAAAGAGTTTCTCCGGAGCACCACTGAGCCTCTTCCCGTCAGAGTACGAATGACTTTGAATAATGACTATTTATAGCATTCGATATTCGATATGTGGGGAATTTTCAACCAGACCGGCAAAAAGGTCCCACCCATTTACAGTTAAATCAACCAAACGCAGCCGACAATCTTACTCCAGTAGCTTCTTGTCTCGCACTTCCCACCTGTGGAACACCCTTCCATATACTTGCTTCCTTGACGGCTACAATCTCCAGTGATTTAAATGCAACCCATCTCTTATTCACTTGACTCCAGTTCTTTCAACATCACCCTGTATATCTTGTTCTTTTCCTTTATCTCTACCTTCGCAACTGTCTTCACACCTGTGTTCCCATCCTTGTCTTGCTCTTTCTCTGACACCCCCTGTAACTGGCCCGTCTTTCTCTTCAATCTCCTCCTGTCTAAACTTTTACTCTTATGTAGAGGCGCATCAGTGGTAGTACCACCTTGCTTGGGGTGAAACGATTCAAAATACAAAAGGAAAGAAATATTTGTTCGTCTATATATCTGGAACTATTTACACGATTCAGACTGTTTTCCTCATCTTTATTGCCATATTCACGACTTTTCGGCCGATGTATGCTGTGACCTTAAAGTGTTTACGATATGTATTGCAATGTTTATAATGTTCATGATTTATACTGAAGTGTTAATTAGTACAACTGCCGAAACGTCCTGAGTATGACAATAAAGATAAGGACAACCGAACAAATAGCCTAATGTTTTCTTCGTCATTAGGTTATCGTTTTAGATGCCTAACAAATCAAAGGAGTGCATAAGTTATTGCCATTATATCAATTTCATGTTTTTTGACGCTTAAAATTATTTCTTGGCTCACATTTTATTCACCCTCCCCCTCATCTATAGCATAGTGAAAAAAATATCCCGGTAATGGGCATGACGGTAAACTGCATCCGGCAGCAAGGCCTCTGATTATGAGGTTGTGAGAAGCATGGAACCACCTCTTAATTGCTGTTGTTCCCAGGTCCACCCTAACCCGATGTGGTAGCACCTGTTAGGGTCCCAGCTATAGGCACATAGTTAAACCCCAAACTGGGGTCAAAAGACTATGAAATTAGTATTTTATACTTTTATAGAAAAATATACATTTTTGAAGAAAAAATTATTAACACAACACATTTTTTAAAGAAAAAATAACTCTCAGCAAAACACTTTTTAATACAAAACTAGAAGACATTTCCAAATTTCTAAAATAAAAAAGAATAAAAACAAAAAAATTGTTAAAATCTTACTAAATCAACCTTTTTTTTTTTAACCATATCACCCCGAGCAAGACGGTAACGCCACTGATGTGCAGGGGGCTACGTAAGAGTGACAAAATTGGAAAAGAGAACGCCGGAAACCACATCCCAAACAGGGATCAAAGGATCTCATTATAAGCAAACATTTTAAAAAAAATAACTTAAAACCCCACCTTTTTGGCATTAAATAACCCACAGAAGTTGATATGCTATTAAACAAAACTCAAACTCAAAGATATCCCACCCCCATTATTACCCCCTTTATGCAGCTAAAAGTACGTAAATATTTTGGCATATCTCGTTGGCATATCTAGATGCGTATTTCCAAAGGCTAGGATGTTCAATATTGATTTTCAAGGCAGATACACTCACCCCATATGATACATAGTTGCAACACAATTTTTCAAATTTTCGTTTTCAATAGCCTTGTGCAAGACTAAGCTATTTTTTCTTTTGTAGGTAAACAGTCAAGGACAGTCAGGTAAGACACGACTAATTTAATTTCTTTCTTTATATATTAACCTTTATTTATTATTTTACGTAGTCTGTTTCTACAGGACATGGAGGGTCGTGGCTCTCTACAATTTCCTAATTTTTATATCTCTAACTTCTGCCATTCACTTACTTGCTTTTTCCCTCTAATTCTCTTGTCCTCAATACGTTCTGCGTGTCAAATTCACCAAGGCCTCTTTTCTTATGAATCCTTGAAATTCTGTCTCTTTGTTATTCAAGAATCACTGTCCTTTTCTTTCCATTTTCTTGAAAAATTTCTCATTGCTTATATGTTCCGTCCATTTTATTCTCATCATCCTTCTGCAGAAGCATATCTCTGTTGCTTGAAGTCTCCTCTCCATGCACTCACTGCTATGTAGGAAGGTTTAACATTGCATAGCATTTCATCTCTTTTTTTCTATTTCTAAAAGATCTTTCGTGTTTCTTTATTGGATGGCATAAGTTTACTCAATGCAACCATCTTATCATTCACCATCTTCTAATGTAATTATCCTGATTGAACAGGTATGATTCAACTCTCTTCGTTACTGAAATAGTTTTTGTTTTCCAGTAGTATAATGAGGTGTCACAACCGACGGTGGCAGGTTTTGTCAGAAAGTGGGTAGAGTTTAACACCTACTTGCTTTAGGGAATCCATTCCCTAGACTCATTTCCAAACAAGGCTAGAGTGGTGGGTTTGCTCTGCGATTTTACGTACAACTGGACAAAGAATTTATTTACGACATCCAAAAGATATTAGTGATTTAATATATTTGAATGTTGAAAGTTATTCTCTGTATTTAGCTTTTGAAACAATTATATTTTTAAGCAATTCATGGATTTTTAAGCCCTTATTTTTTTATTAAAATAAACTATTATTTTAGCAGTTACATATGCTTGAGCAGGTATCTTTGATTTTTATTAAGTCTTTCGATAGACATTACACTGTTTACAAAAAATATGCCTACTCAGACACCCTGAATGCAACGCTCAGTCAGTCAGTTAAGTGCCGTACGTGACACACGCTTGAACGATCATGTCTCTTTCGATCCATAACTGACCAGGTAGAAGATTTTTCCCGCAGCAGTTTTCCATTCCTTTCTGTGGTAGACTGGTCGCCAACCAAGACTATATAACCGAATATTCCCTGCAAACAACCCATAGCTAGAGAGGGAGGAGAGGGTTTAACATCTTTCCTCAAAGAAAAAAAAATTAAACGTTCTTAATTTTGGAGGGTAGGTGACTTTGAGAAATGAGTAAATGGGAAATGCTGGATAATTTCTCACGTGAACAAATCGATCAATTAGCATCTTGTGATTCAGTGAGTCAGTTAAGTCCTATACGTGATACAGGCTTTGGGCGATCATGTCTCGAAAGAGACATCACTGACTGGGCAGAAGATTATCCCTCAGTAAATTGTCATTGCTTTCTGCGGTAGACTGGTTGCCAGCCAAGGCTATAGAACCCAATCTGTCCTATTATTTAACCCATTACTGGAAGAAAGAGACGGATTAATACTTTAGCCAAGAGTATTTGTGCGTAAGTGAATGCAAGGAATTCAAACGGAATTCGACCTCGGCTCCTCGATTTGTCGTTTCGAGTCGATATCCATTGCACCACAAAGACTATTTAAAAAGATAAGTGACAATGTTAATTATGCAATTAGGTGGGGGGGGGATATTCGCTGCAAATCAAAACCTTGAGACTTTAACTGGCGATGACGAATCCCGTCAATTTATTTACCTTTTACATGTATATCTTCATCAAGTTCCAGACACTCTGTATGAATTCTTGAAGGCTTGCCAAAAATATTCATTAAAATCTCTTAAAAAAATATATAATTTTCATTTTTATAGTTATCATAACTTTTCATGCAGTTAATTTAAAACCCGTTTATAACAAATAGCTTGTAAATTCGAATTACATGCTCACAAAAAAACAGACACCGATTTAAATTATGAGATAATTATTTTAAAATGAGCTACTTTTATAAACTGTGATTAGCTCGGCTAAAACTTATTAAACATTACCATTTTTAATAATAACATACACTACGCCTCACATTCTTAACAATTTTATGTTTTATTGATCTATAAAGTAAATATACTTACCGGAATCTGAAGTTTTATTTCCCTTGATGACAATACTTGCGCAGTTTGGATGAAAACCGATTCATTCTGCGCAGATATAAATAAACGGCAACAATTTGTATTCGAATGAATTCAAATGAATTTGTATTCGAATGTATTCGAATGAATGAGTTTCGAAGTCATACATTCATAAGCCCGTTGGAAGTTGGAAGTTTTAGTTTTGCTATACTTTTCATTTAGTGGATAAAAAAACATTTGATAACGCTAAAGTTTACAAAAAGTAAAAATGATGAAAACTGCTGAAAGTTACATTCAAAAACTGAAAAAGAAATGAAAAATAATTTTCTCAGCAAAACATTTTTGAATACAAAACTAGAAGACATTTTCAGTTTTTTAAAACAAAAAAGAATAAAAACAAAAAAGTTTCATTAAAATATGACTAAATCAACCTACTCACTATAACCGAACATTTAAAAAATGATTTAAAACTCCACCATTTTGGCATTAAATAACCCATAGAGGTGTTGATATGCCATTAAACATAACTCAATCCTGTTATTTACCCATAGCTGTTGTAACGAAGAGATGGATTCATACATTTCCCAAGTGAATGTAATGAATTCGACTGTAATTCGAACTCTTCTCTCCCCTCCTGATCCGCCATGCATTATTTCACCGTACCTCCGTCTCGGTACTATGTCTACGTATCACATAGGGAAATCTAGATACCATACAGAAAAGTACGTCAGAACAATTTCCAAGAAACTATTAATAGAAATGCAAAAGAAAATATACATTACGATGGGAATTAAGTTAGTGAAAACAAGATACTGGGTCAGGACCAATAAGATCACAGATTATTCTTTGAATTTTATCAGGATCTCAGAATATATAGCAAGAGCCCAATATGTATGTGGCAACAATTTTCAAAGTATGGACAAATGATAGACTTATAAATATGTAAGATAGATATAATTTAATTTATTACTCAAACCTTATGAACATTACTACTCAAACCTTATGAACATTACTACTCAAACCTTATGGACATTACTACTCAAACCTTATGGACATTACTACTCAAACCTTATGGACATTACTACTCAAACCTTATGGACATTACTACTCAAACCTTATGGACATTACTACTCAAACCTTATGGACATTACTACTCAAACCTTATGAACATTACTACTCAAACCTTATGAATATTACTACTCAAAATATTTCTATGAATCTCTTAGTGTTCGAAAAATTATGAAAAATTAGAAATGATAACTAAAACGAGATACAGTATAGTGTTATGAATCGTGTTTTAAAAATGAACGAGTTGCAACACGAACAAAAATGATTTTCGATTCTTCTATTAAATATATATCATTTTTATTGAAACACTAAAAACAGACCTATTAAAAGAATTCATAACTAAAAAAAAAGGACGGGTACGTCGATGTTGTGTCATGACTAAGCAAGATTGTCTCTCTAGAATTCTTTGCATTCATTTACACGCAAATACCCTTGGGAAAGGTATTAATCCGTATCTTCCCTCCAGTTATGGGTTAAATAACAGGACAGATTGTGTTTTATAGACTTGGTCGGCAACCAGTCTACCGCAGAAAGTAATGGCAACCTACTGAGGGATAATCTTCTGCCCAGTCAGTCATGTCTATTTCGAGACATGATCGCCCAAGCGTGTATCACGTATGACACTTAACTGAGTGAGTTTGATCCTATCTGAGTGCCCCATACTGTCGGCCTGACTACGCTTAGTAAATCACCATAACAAAAAAGAAAGGTAACAAAAATATTATCCAATCAGTACGTAGGCTACTATGGATCACCACAACTTCCTATCCCTTGATTGTAGCTATCAGGGAAGCAAGCATAGGAAAGGGGTTTCTACAGGCGGGAAGTGCGAGAAAATATTCTACTCTAAAGTTTCTTTTCTCGCACTTCCCACCTGTGAAACTCTCTTCCCTATGCTTGCTTCCCTGATAGCTACCATCTCCAAATATTTAAATGCAACGCCAATTGCCATCTTTTATCTATTTGATTTCCATCCATCTCTTATCTTTTCATCGACATCCCATGTACCATTTTTATTCTCTCTCTGTAACGCTCTGCGCACCATTAGCTGCCTTGCCTTGCTTAGGATGAAATGATTATGATGTCCCACTGTTTTACCATCAAAATAGTTAAATGTAACCACCTCTTCTACTTTAACAGTTTCTTTTCTCGCACTTCACATTTATGGAACTCACTTCCGTTTGCTTGCTTCCCTGATAGCTACAGTCTCCAAATGTTTAAATGCAACGTCAATTGCCATCTTCTATCTCCTTGATTCTCATATCTCTCTCTCTCTCTCTATATATATATATATATATATATATATATATATAACATCACCTGTACCGTTTTCTTTTCTGTCTTCCTCCCCTCTTATAGTAACCCCCTGCACACCAGTGGCAGTACTGCCTTGCTTTGTGATGAAACGATTATATATAAAAATAACACTTAATAAATTTTATCTTTCTGTTATTTCTCTTCATCCCTGGTCTACCGAACACTTACTCAAGTTCATTAAGTATATTATATGTTGTTTCCCTCTTTCCCGCTAACAGTCCTGCGAATATCGGATTTTACAAGCCCTCTTTCCTCATGTGCCTTAGAAACCTTAACAGTCCATTCTTGATATTAAATATAAGTTTCCTTTTTACTTCCATTTCTTCTAAAACTTCGTTGTTGCTCACATGCTCCATCCATGGTATCCCCAGCATCCTTCTGTAGAGCCACATTATTAAAGCAAAATGTAATACCGAAATTTAACAACGTTAAAAAACAACTAAACCGGTTGTTACATTTCGGTATTACCAGTTTACGGTAATAATTTCGTTAACCTCTCTTTTTTGTTATCAATTGCTTTTTTAATATATCTTCTTTTATTTAATAAAATAATTGTTATTGAACTATTTATTTTTATGTCTTTTCTCTGTTACATATATATTTTTATGCATAACCAGGTGTTTAAAATGCTATCGTTCGAGCTCTGAGACTCGGATTTGAATCTCGCCATGATTGATTTGTAAACGAAGTTACGTGATAATGGTAATGTTAGCCATTTCCCTACAAATAAATATTTGCCATTTATTATCTGAGTAGTCAGTACTCTCTTCGGTTGAAATTTCTAAAGTCTTTCTCTTAAAACATTTTTCTTTTTTTTAGATAAATAAGTTTATCATAGCCAGTTGCTATTATCTCTCTTTCCAGTACTGATATTAACCGTTTCCTTAAGAGGAAACATTTGGCAGTTAGTGTCTGAATAGTATATGATGCTTTCGGTTGGAATTTCTAAAATCTTTCTGTTAAAACAATTTTTCGGAAAAAGCAGGTTTCTCAAGTTCAATAGCTTTTATCGAGCTTTCCAGTATTGATGGGGGTCTCCTTTCTAACCTTTTATTTGAAATAGTGTTGAATGAGGATCTGCGTTGTGGTGCAGTGGATATCGGCTCGGAACGAGAAACCGAGGAACCGAGTTCGAATTCCAGTTGAATTCATTGCATTTACTTACGCGCAAATACTCTTGGGAAAGGTCTTAATCCGTCTCTTCCCTCCAGTTATGGGTTAAATAACAGGACAGATTGGGTTCTATAGCCTTGGCTGGCAACCAGTCTACCGCAGAAAGCAATGGCAACTTACTACGGGATAATCTTCTGCCCAGTCAGTCATGTTTCTTTCGAGACATGATCGCCTAAGCATGTTTCACGTATGGCACTTAACTGACTGAGTGTTGAATGTCATTATTTTCTCTTTGAATTACATGTGCTATCCATTGTAACTGTTGTTGCTATTGTTAGTTTTCAAATTGTGCGGTTTCTATTATTTGTTACAGTTCTTTGTTTATGGACTGGCGTTACAGAATCACAATGTTTCAAACAAATGGTGGCCTAGAAAGACGATGCCGACATATGTTATCGTTTGAAAAATCCTGAAAATCATACCGATGCTTGACTCAACTCTTGTGAGTGAAACTGAATAGATGAAACTGTTCGAAAAATGTCGATAAGTGTGGTGGCCTGACTGTTGACTTTAGACTTGAACAGGTCAAGGATATAGTGATCTGGGAAACATCCTCTTAAAAGTTTGCCCCATAGGGTCGTGGTTCCCGAGAAGAAGTTGTTTAAGTGGAAAAAATCATAAACACAGAGGATAGCATGAGCAGTCATGTATTAACCAGAGCGGTTTTGGGAGCCGATCGGTATACAAATATCTTTAGCAATGGATCGTATATAGTAATTTTACATGAGGTCGGGTGTGGGTTTGAGATTTAATATCCATTTAAGTTATTCGGAGTGCATTATAACTGGTGGTAATTTTGGGTCTGAGCTGCGGTGATTGAATGTAACCAAATTGTTTTTGGAGACATTGAATATAACCAGTCAGTTCCCCCCCCCACACACACACACACACACTTGGAAATTAGTATTAGATCGAAAGAGAGATCAGCTGTTAATTTTGGAGAATCAAGAATATTTGGATGTTGGTCCGTTTATCTTTGTATGATTTCCATATATGATTTCAAATGATCAGTATATATTCTTAAGTAGATCATTTATATCTAAACTTATTTATAAATGGAACTTTGTCTGTGCGTGTCTGTGTCTCTGTGTGTGTATCCGTTACCTATAGACTCCAAAACGGCTGAACCGATTTTCTTGAAAATTTACACAGTTGTACTATAAGCGTCTGCGAGTGTTCTTAGCTAGGTTTTGCGTCGAGGTACCCCCGATAAATATCGAAAATCAATAATCGAAAAAATCTGGTTATAGGAGTGGTCCGATTCTAATCAAATTTGATACACTCATAGAAAAAGACATAAGAAACGATATTCAGAAGTTTCAAAGTTGCAGTTCTTACAATAGTGAAGGAAATCGATAATATATATATATATATATATATATATATATATATAAAAGGTAAGATGTGTGTGTTTGTTTATCTGTCTGGATGTTCTTTATACAAATCCACAATTTTTATCCGATTCTCACCACACTTCACAAAAATATTCTTTAGGCTGAGTCTGAGCTCCAGGACCATGGATTAGTTTCAAAGCTTTTATTACACCCGAGCAACGCCGGGCTGTTCTGCTAGTAAATCATATAGAGGGTTTTCTAAGACGTGACATCTTGGCGTCGCCTGCGTTGAGAACCAAAGCTTTCATAGGATTAAATAATCGGTTGCAAGTAGTGCATCTGGACAACTGCTGATTTCACCGGATTTTGCGTTCCTTCACTAAAACTGTAACTAAGGTCCAGTCAGCATAAATGCAGTATAAATCACTGGGTGTGTATGAGAGAAAGAGAGGGATGGGGGGGAGAGAGAGAGACGAAAGAAAATGAGATATGTGCTTGGACAGTTCCCCTTCATCATCATTTATTCATCACACCCAATGGTGCATATGGCAGCAACATTTTTTTACGGGGCAAGGATGTTAGCCTTGCGCCCAACCCCCAAATCTGGAGGACTGGTGGACCATTCTTGGTCCTTTCGTTTACATCACCTGGTATTCCCAAATGGTCACCCAATTAAGTACTGACTAAGCTCGATGTTGCTTAACTTCGGTGATCGGACGAGAACCGGTGCATTCAACACGATATAGCCGTAGACGGACAGTTCCCCTTATCTATCGAATATACCTGGAAACTATTTCTTCTTTTATGTACCTTATCCTTTCAGGACGTAGGCGATCATGGCCTTCCCTATCTCTGGTGGCTCTTAGCACGCCGCTTTCTCCTGTAACATCTCGCAGCTCCGTTCTGTCATTCACCTGCTCAGGCTCTTTAAAGAGACATGATCACCCAAAGTGTGTATCACGTATGGCACTTTACTGACTAACTGAATATAATAGTTGGAATCATGATTAAGGCTTCTACTGGTCGTAAAGTGGGTGATCGGTTTTCTATTATGAAGTGATAATCGGAACCCATAACAATTACTACGTAATAATATAATACATCTCTTCTCCCTCTAGCTATGAGTCAAGTAACAGAACAGATTAGGTTCTATAGCCTTGGCTGGTAACCAGTCTACCGCAGAAAGTAATGGTGACCTACTGCGGAATAATCTTCTGCTGAGTCAGTCATGTCTTATTCGAGACATGATCGCCCAAAGCGTGTATCACGTATGGCACTTAACTGACAGACTTTATGTTTTATATTCTTCTTATGAAATTTCAAAACTCCCCGGTTTTTTTTTTGGTTTTTTTTGGTTTTTTGTTTTTTTTTTTTGTTTTTTTGTTTTTTTGTTTTTTTGTTTTTTATAGGAATAGAGGTTTTATCTTTTGTTTCCTATTTAGGATTGGTTTTCTGGTTCCTTCTAAATTCTATTTAACTCTCTATATATATATATATATTTTAACTCTATATTTCTAACGTTTCCACTTAAACTCTGACTTTTATACTGTTGTTGCATTTATGGTTTCTTATAATGTTTTTCTCTTTCACTTTAACTTCCAATAGCGGCTTGTGCCTTAGTGGCGTGATCGCCTTGTTTGGACTGAATTGATTAAAAAGAAAAACACTGGAATGAGCATTTTTGGTTGATCAAAATATTCTTGGATGAAAGTTAAACAAATTTGCAATAATTCGAATAGAAAATGTCAAGTTAGAAAGTGAATTACTTCAGATGCAGCCAATTGAAAATAAAAATTTTGATATTTTCGCAATTCGACATATGTTATCTGCTTTGGTTTATATGTGGACAAGAACATTTTCTGAACTTAATGCTTTTTTCTTAGCTTTGTAATCGAATCGTCTGATCTTACATTCAATACTGAGTAAACTTCAAATACGCATCTAACATCTCCCTAGTATTGTGAAGCAGTTAGTACTTGGAATTGTTGTATGAATCTAATAAATATGCACTTTGGTAACCATTTTCATTCTTATAAGCAACTAGCAGTTTAGCGCGGTTTCACTCGGGTAGTTTAAGGAATAATAAGAATAAAAAAACATACGATGAATTTACATATCAAATACCTACACAACGCCCACTCTCATCACTTTTATAGATATAGATAAGAATGTCTCTATTGGATTAGGGTGGGAGGGGGCACATATATAGATAATATAAAGTGGAGTGATCGATTCTATATTATAATCAATAAACGGATCCCTGACTTTGTGGACAGAGATAGGACAGGAACAGTGCGGGTTCGTCAAACACACTGGAACAAGGAACGCCATATTTATGATTAGGATGCTCTCCGAAAGGGCAATACAAATGAAGAAGGACTTATACATATGTTGCATTAGTTATGCACAAAATACACCACAAAGAATTGATGGAGATGCTCAGCAACCTCGACATTTTTGGAAAAGACATAAGAGAAATTAAGAATCACTACTGGCAGCAAACTGCCTGCATACGGACAGGTAACGATTTCAGCAGATTTACAAAGATAGAAAGCGGCGTAAGACAAGGGTGTGTCTTTTCACCGGATCTGTTCAACTTGTACAGCGAGAATATTTTGAGGATCCTAGCTGCTATGCCAGGATTTGTAATCGGGGGCCACAATTTGAATAACATAAGATACGCTGATGATTCAGTGCTGATTGCAGACACGGGAAGGAAACAACAAGACCTCGTACAGAAGGTAGCTGAAGAGAGTGACCAAAAAGGACTACAAATAAACTGCAAAAAAACTGAAAAGAGCAACCCAAAATGCCAAATAGAGGTTGGGGATACTAGAATCAAGCAAGTACAAAAATTTAAATACTTAGGAAGTGTTGTAAGAGGAGACGGAATGTAAGACACAGAGATCCGAAGGCGAATTGGCATGGCGAAGGACGCGTTCCAGAAGCTGAGTAAAGTACTAAGACACAGAAAAACTTCACTAGAAACAAAAAATAGAGTGCTAAATTCATATGTGATGTCAGTTATTCAATACGACAGTGAATGTTGGACAATACCATCGAAGATGAAGGAAAAACTTAAAACAGCGGAAATGGGGTTCTACAGAAGGATACTGCTGATATCACCGACCGAGCATGTCAGCAATGATGAGGTGTTGGAAAGAATGGAAACGAAAAGGAAATTAATATTGAGCATCAGGAAGAAAAAGCTAAAGTTCCTGGGACATGAAATGAGGAAGGAGGGCTTGGAGAACCTAATACTAACAGGCTAGATACAGGGGGAAAGAGACAGGGGAAAGTAGCGGATAACATATTTGAAGGACCTGATAAAGTGGATGACGGAACGAGGGTTGTGTGGTGTAACAGGAGAAAGCGTGCTAAGAGCCACCAGGGATAGGGAGATATGGAAAGCCATGATCGCCTACGTCCTGAAAGAACAGGACACATAGCAGAAGAAGAATAATTTTGGATTTCTGAAAAATTTCAAGGTGTCGTTAGCATTCTAAAATTTTGATCTACATCTGAGCGCAACTCCTGTCGAGCTAGGTCGCAAAATGCAGACGGCAGGTCGAATCTGTCAAACAAACAAATATTTACACAACGTCCACCCTCATCACTTTTATCGGTATAGATAATATAAATAAAATTACGCTTTTGTCTAAATCTTAGTTCGTCATTTACATAGGCCAGTACTTGTTACTTTTAGCAGTTCCCACTTGAGACGCCAGTGGGAATGTAAATTTGTAATTCATTTCGAAAAAGAAATGCCTTCAAGCAAAAATCAATTTTTTGCTTGAATCAAACTTTTTGCTTGTTTTTATTTTATGATTCGAAATGATTTGATTGCTGCTTATGTGTTCATTAAGCTTTTCTTTAGTACATCACACGATCCAAAGAAAAATTATGACAGAATGATTGTATTGCGCCAAATCTTCAAATGGGAAAGGCCTGCTTGTTTGTGTGATATGAAAGACATCAATCATAATCTTGATTTATGCTAATGCTTCAATAGCAACCAGGGCCGTAGCTGATGCTAAAAAACACCGGGCACAGGGAAAATTGCCCGGATCTATTAGTTGACAATGTGATGACGTCATTAGTGTCATCCGTTTCCAGAAACTGATTTTTGCGGATTTTTGCGGCTATTCCAATGGAAATTAGGCACCGAACGTGAACGAAAGCAGGAAATCGGGTTCGGACTTTTTGAGTATAACCAGTCTTTTCTCCCAAAATTAATTAATAAACAGATTTTTACTGCGTTCATTCGGATGTTTTCTTCGTTTTTCTTTCTTTCTTTCCTCGTGAATTGTTTAATTTGATTTCTGACGAAGACATTTTTCCTTGCCCGGATTTTCACTATGATTGCACGGATCGGCCCGGATCCGTGCCCAGTGTGCCCGGTAGTCAGATACGGCCATGAGAGCAACCACGAACTCTGGTGACAAATAGGTTAGCATCTCGAACGCCAAGCAAACATTTGTCTTTCCTCACCATCCTCTCTATTATAATAAAGACCGCTGTACATTTATTCTTTACACATATAGATATATGTTTCTCTCCTGTCAGGCTCACAGAGAGAGAGAGAGAGAGAGAGAATAGCGAGGCAGTGTCGGCTCAGTTTATTCTCCTTACTACCAATTATGAAAGCTCTTTCCACATGTTCACTATCTAACAGTGCCTTATTGTTTTATCTTTTTTCAATAATTATGTCGTCGAATAGCAAAGAATATATATATATATATATATATATATATATATATAGCACTGTGTAAATGTATTAAGACAAGAACTATTTTATCTTTTATGAGGCATCAAAATAACGTTTAAAATCAGTTCTGTCCTGACACTTTTGCAAACTACCGGTAGTAGTGTGCATTAGAAGAGTTGCTACTAATTCTGCTTTTAACAGAAAAGGGTACATGCTTGATTATTAATCGAGGGTGGTTAGATATCGGGTGGGTCTATATAGGATTAGCGTTAGTTATTAAGTAGGGAGAGTAATTGTTATCGACCAGATCAAGTGTTATATCTACGAAGTCTACTTTTTTAAATAATTTTAATGGTTTTTATTTTAATAATTTTAATAGTGACATTAATAATTTTAATAATTTTCATTTTAATAATTTTGATAGTAACATTAAGGTTAAGACTTTTCGGTTCCTTCTGTATTAATTTTCTAAAATGATGGTAGCATCATCGTTAACTACTTGATGGGACTGTTCTTTCGATGTCGAAACAAAATGTAGACTTTTGTAGTAGTCTGCAGTTTGCACATGTTCTAACATAATAATTGATAAATATACATTGTTCTATTTCTATAATGAGCACTGTTTTAAATTAATGTTTTGAACGTTGCAAGTAGGTTCTTCATTCTTATTTATTTGGTTATATAACGTAGAATATTTGGTATTTTTGTCAGGTAAATTTCAATAGAGACAAACTCTAAAAACTCAATGTTAGATTCTTATTAAATTGAACAGAGTAATATAATCTCGAAAACATTTTTAGATATTTTGCAAATCCATGGATATTTCGCAGCCAAACAGCAGCTCGTCAGACCCTAAACCATAGATTGCCGTTACAAATATCTATTCTTGATATGGGCACGTAAGCGTCTGTATGTGACTATGGTTTTGGGTCTGAGGAGCGGCTGCTTGGCTGCGAAATATCTATTACCCATGGATTTGTAGAACAGCAATAAATGTTTTCAAGAGTTTTATATATAACACCTAATGAGCCAGACGAACCTACCTAGGTTTCACCTAAACGGATCGTCAGGGAGATCCAGCTTTCCCTGACGATCCGTTTAGGTGAAATCTAGGTAGGTTCGTCTGGCTTATTAAGTGTTATCTGTTTAATTCACTCTACCTCTGTATTCTTAGATGATTTCTGTTAGATGTTTACTCGTATCGGGGTTTTTTTTGCGAGGGGGGGGGGCTTCGTGCTGTTCTCGGTTCGAACACTTTTGACTGACGTTCATGTACTAAGCTCTTTTTTTTTAAAAACCATTTTTCCTTCCGCCGAAAGTTTTCGAGGAAGGTTTTCGACACGAGTATAATTATTATCTCGTTTATATATATACATATATATATCCCTTCTGTAACGCTCAAGAGTTTGTATTTTTTCTTATGTCTTAACGTAAGTCACTCAATAGTAGGTACATCAATATATAGACCGTCGTCATTTTAGACGGCCTATCGATATAAATATTTTGCCATCGTTTTTGACGTCACGGTCCCACTCGTATTAGTATAAAAACTATAACCATCCCCTTCGATGTAGTAGCCGTGATGTCAGTGGGCTTGCAGCTATAGCCGAATTGGTATCGTTTGTCATAAATACCAAAACAAACACTGATATAAGTATCCGCGATATAAAAGTGTATTATAAAAGCGGAATAAGGCAACATTTTCCTTTTTTAGGTTTCTTTTTTGCGTTTATTTACTGGTAGGCCCAAGTTTTGGGCCTTTGGTAGTCTACCGTATGTTGTTACATCAAACAGAACTTGCAATTTCTCATGAAAAAAAAACTCCAATCAGTGGTTATACTGGGCATGGTTATAAATTTTAACACCTTCAAAAAGAAAAAAAAAAGAAAAAAATCTGTTTTCGTTTAATCTCCTCAGAAAACCTTTTCTGCTCTCAGCCAGCATGGCTGATATTAACCTCCAGGAGAGCAACGGTTTATGCCTTCTTGAGCTCATGTTTTTCACTGACATGAAGTGGATCGATTATATTGAATCAATTGCTAGGTCTACTGCTAGGAAATTTGGTTCATTGCGTTGTTTCAAATAATTATTTTCTTCAGAACCCATCTTGCATATTTATAGGGTCCTGGACATGACAGTAAACGGCATCTGGTAGCAAAGCCTCTGATTGGGAGGTTGTGAGGAGCATGGAACCACCAATTGCTCTTGTTCCCAGGTCAACCCTGACCCAGAGTGGTAGCACCTGACCTATACAGTAATTACAGGTCTAACTCAGAATTTTGAGTTACAAGTCGACTTGTACATTATAATTTCCTTAGGATATGGATTATGTTCGCTACTGACACTGAATTGTAATAACTGAATGACCAATGTCAGATTGATTGTGTGTGTGTGTAAGTGTGTACAAAAATTGAGATATAAAAATTATCTACAAAGACAATATAAAAAGAAAACAAGAAGAAATATCATTATGCCAAAACGTTTCAATCCTTGAGGAACTTTATCAAGGTGTGGACATTTTTTTTTTTTGTAACCTGCATTTGTACACAGAAACAGCGTAGAGAAAAATACCGTTAAGTTCTTAACTTTTTAATTATAGAATCCTGTAAAACATTGTGCAAACTTACAAAAGGTAGCGAAGGAAAACGAGAAGAAAGGACTAAACACAAACTACAAGAAAAGTGAATGCATGGTCATCAGCAAAAAAGGGAGACGAAAATGCCAATTACAGGCCGGGGATACTAAAATCAAGCAAGTACAGAAATTTAAATAGCTGAAAAGTGTTGTAACAGAAGACGGAATGCGACATTGAGATCCGAAGACGAATTTGGTATGTCCAATGGTGCATTCTAGAAGCTGAGTAGGGTATTGACAGACAGGAAAATTGAACTGTTATGAGATATCTGTCTTCCTATATGGCAGCGAATTCTGGACAATCTCATCGAAGATAAAAGACTCAAAGCAACAAAATTGTGGTTCTACAAAAGGATGCTGAGAATACTACGGACCGAACATGTGAGCAACGACGAGGTTTTGGAGAGAACGGAAACGAAAAGAAAACTTATACTTAACACCAAGAAGAGATAGCTGAAGTTTCTGGGACACGTAATGAGGAAAGACGGCTAGAAGAATCTGATACATACAGGGCGGATAGAGCAAAAGAAAGACGGGGGAAAACAGAGCGTGACATACTTAGTAGGCTTAAGCAAATGAATGACAGAGCAGGATTTGAGATAAATACCAAGACAAAAATTGTTAAGAGCCACAAGAGACGGAGATATGTGGAGGGCCATGATCGCCTCAGTCCTGATTGTACATGGCACATAAAAGAAGAGTCAATATTGTTGTAATTATTCAAAAATATAATCATTATCTATTTGTTTAATTTTATTTATTTTTATAATTATATACCATGACATCTTACAAAAGACAGTGAAGAAATTTTCCGTTGCTCTCAACCCCATCAAGATTTTAAATTGTTTCTTTTCTAGACCGACTGGCATCCAAGGTTAGAAAATCCAGTATACCTGCTATTTAACCCATAACCAAAAGAAGAAATGAATTCTTTCATTTGTTAAGTGTATTATTCCGAAAGTGAATGCAACAGACGAGGCCGGAACTTGAACTCGACTCGCTGATTCTATATTACGCGCCTAAAACCGTTACGCTACTGGGACAAAATAATAATAATAATTAATTATTATTATTATTACTTGTGCGGTGTCCCTTCAGGACGTTCGTGATCATAACTTTCCCCAACTGACCTCTTAATAAAGTTTGTTTTTTATCCTTCCTAAAACTTGTTCCGCCATCAATTTACCCAAGCTCTTTAATGACGTTATTCATTATTTTCCTGTCTCTCTTACTTTCATTTTAACCTGTGAGTATTAAATTTTCCGAGTCCTCTTTCTTCATTATTTACCTTAGAAATATCTACGGTCTCTTCCTGATGTTAAGAATAAGTCTGCTTTTTGATTCCGTTTTCTTTAAACTTCGTCATTGCTACCATATTCGATCAATGGTATTCTCAGTATCCTTCTGTAGAAACACATTTCTGCTACTTCAAGTCTCTTCTTCGTCTGTACAGAGATTGTCCAGCATTCACTGCTATATAGGAAAATTGATATTCGACAGAAGTCATAAAAGAACTTGAACGACAAATAATTTATCAGTCTGGCTGGTTGAAAATGGTTTCATAACAGCGAACGTGTTGTAATTCTCTTCTCTGGGTCGTGTTTGAATGGGACGTGATGTGAGCGACAGATAAATGATTATTCAATAAATTATTCTTATTTTCAAGTCGAAAACGAATATAAATTCTCATGGTGTTCACAAGTCATAAAAGTGATATCACCAACGACGGGAAAAAGCGTTAATATTGCATAAATAAATACGAATTATTTATTATTTATAAACTCAAAATGATCACTCGAATTATCAATTCCGTTGAACCATATCGCTTTATGAACTTACAAGAACTGTTATTGTTTTACTTGACACAATCAAAACTCGTCTGTTTGTTGCTTCTAAAGAAATTCAAGGAAATTTTATTATAATTATTATTATATGTATTCGTTCAGTTTTAATATCAGCAAAGTCTGGTGACCTTTACTCGAAATCAGGTGACAGAAAATCTCCTGAATAATCTAAGTTTCTCCCCGGTGCTTTAGAACAATTCTACATTGTTGCCGTCTAGTTAGATGGTCTTTAACCTTTCCCAGATCTGCAGATCTTTTTACCTCTTTGATTCGTGACCATTCCCAGTCATCTGATTACAGTTGCTACTATAGTGGGTTATCCGTTATAGTGAAGTGTATGTGTGTGTGTGTGTGTGTTGAAACATATTAGCTTGATTTGGCCTTGTGTCAGACTTAACTAAACTCCCTACAGCTTACAGGATTTATGCAAAATTATAATCATCAGAATTATCAGAAGGTTGGTTGTCGATTAGAATGTGTGGATTAGTGTAGAAGAGTGGAATAATAAAATATATATTTTGAATGTTAAAATAGAAATTTATTACAAGAAAAGACTAACAGAAGTTGTAGAAATTAATGTTCATTTAGAAATATTATCAAGAGGTTAAGGGTAGAGTTCGTACAAAATGTTCTAGTAGTAATTGTTGAAATAGATAAGGAAAAAGAGAAAGAGGACAATGTCCGAGTTAACCTGAAGCTTCTCTCGTTACATTTTAGCGGTGTCTCTCACTGCTCCCATCTCTGACTCTTGACTGACGCCGAGGTCATTTACATAGTCCTTTTGAATTTCACATTGGATCGCCAAGTTCTTCCAAGTCTTACAAGTCGCTCCCATTGGTCAAAAATCATTTTAACACCTACTTGCAAAATCTGAGTTCGACTTTTTCTATTTGTGAAAACCCAGGATTTCACACGTAATTGTGAATTTTTGTAAAAGTGAAGAACAAGGCTGATTTTAATTAATTTTTTTTATCTGCTACATTACTGTTGTCCCTCTTCAGGTTTTACTTTTTTGAATTCACTGGCAACGTTGAACTATTTATGAGCCATTTTTACTCTATAGTCCTATCAAAGTCCATAGTGGCGTTCTTGTTTTCAAAATGAAAAAAAAAACAGCTTATTGTCTTTATTGTAATAATAACGGTTCGGCTGTTGTGCTCTCCGGCCTTCTTCAGGTATAGTCGATCTGGACAGCCTTCAGTAAATTTCGGACTGAACTCTTTATTTCATCATTGGGGCAGATAGTTTTTGTTCCGTGTTTAAAGATATCTCATCTTTTTTTTTTTTTTTTTGTTCATATTTACTCTTTCTCAAATATTGCTCGCCCTGTTTTCATTGCTCAGCTCAGGGATTGAACTTACAATTACTGTGTCACCAAATCCATGAACCAATGTTTTAATCTACTCCTCTGTTGTCTTTTTTTTTCTTCTTTTTTTTATTCGGGATTATCTGATCTATTATTAAATCACTTCCTTCATAGTGTAATTTAGGCTTATTTTGTTTTTGTTCTCTCTGAAAACTTTAATTTAGCTAGGGAATGAATGCTCAGTGACCCCCTTTCTTTACCCCCTTATTCTTTAGTTTAATTCTACAAATATTCTACAAATACTTTCACGACTTCTGCTCCGATGAACTTAGCTCACTGGCGACCCCTATATATAAATTTACTCGAGCCACAAGATTAGCAATTAGGTCCCACCCTTTTACTGTGAAACCAATAAATTGTAAACGCAAATTCTACTCCAGCAACTTCTTTTCATGTACTTTCCACCTGTGGAATTCCCTTCCATTTACTTGCTTCCCCGACAGCTAAAATCTCCAAGAATTTAAATATAAACTCAATAGTCATCTCCTATCTCACTAACCTGCATCCTCTTCCTCCCCCTCTCTCTCTCTCTCTCTCTCATGCTTCTTTCTCCGTCCACTCCACTCTCATCTGTATTCTCATCCTTCTCTTACCCACTTCCTGACACCCCATATAACCTGTCACTCTTTTTCATAACTTTCCTCTTATGCAACCCCCTGCAAACCAGTGGCTGTAAAATGTCTTGCTTGGGGCGATTTGATTATTAAAAAAGAAAATCACCTGGCTTCCTCCGTTAGGTGATCAGAGATATCAATTCTCTTGTGGATGCTGGATGCCTTTTGTTTTTCGAGATTATTTTTTCGTTTTTGTTGTTTTTATATAAATGTTTCTGCCACATTTTAAGAATTATGGTGGTTTCTCGTTCATAATCCTTATTTTTCATTGTAAATATTCATTGGGGTTATAAATTTTCAAAAGTTGTGATTTTATTCTTTACCCTCCACAGAAAAAATGTACACATGAGAACTAAATAGGACATTTTTTTTATCATTCTATCCCAAACAAGGTGAGACTGCCACTAGTGCGCAGGGGGGGTTAAGTGAGAAAAAAGATTGGATACGGGGGGGGGGGGGTATTTAAGAAAAGATGAAAAGAGGAATGGGACACAAGAATACAGAGGATGGCAACTGACGCTGCATTTAAATTTTTAAAGATTGTAGCTATCAAGAAAGCGAGTAAGCGGAAGGGAGATCCACGGGCGGGAAGTGCGAGAAAGGGAACTGTTGGAGTAGAAGTGATGGTTACATTTAACTACTTCAACGGTAAAACGGCGAGACCTAGATGCTAATCTAGTAGCAGGCTTAAATTCACGTGAACGGGGAACCAAAGAAAAAAACTCATCAAAGCAATTCCTATAAAAAGAAATTTGTAAAAAGAGAGATTGTGCTTGAAATTGTGGATAAACTGCCCTAAATTCAAGTAAACAAAAGGGATTTCCATAGGTGGGAAGTGCGGGAAGGAAACTGTTAGAGCAGAAGTGGTGATTACATTGAACTATTTGAACGGTATATATATGTATATATATATATATATATATTATAATTTATTTTTAATCATTTCACTCCACCAATGCAAAACTGCCACGAGTGCACAGGGGCTTACAATTGGAGAAAAAAACCAGGTACAGGGGATATTGACAAAAGGATAAAAGATGAAAGTGATTCAAGAAAATAGACGATGGCTATTAACATGGCATTTAAATCTTTGGAGATTGTAGCGGTCTGGGAACAAGTAAACGGAAGGGAGTTCCACAGGCAGGAAGTGCGAGGAAAGAAACTGTTGAAGTAGAATTGGCGCTTAAAGATAACTATTTAAATGATAGAAGTGTGGGACCTATATGCCAATCTAGTAGCACGCTTGAACTGCACCAGGAGAAAAACTCGACGGAGCAGTTTGTAGCTATAGGGAAGTGGTTAATGTTTATTAATTGGGCCTCGTGTGATGCATAACCGAATTCCCTACAGCTTACAGGTTTTATCCAGAATTATTAGGTTTTAATCAGGTTGGAATCAGAAGGTTAAAGCTGGTTGGTCGGAATGTGTATTTGTGTGGAAGAGTGGAAGAATAAAAATATATATTTTTCATGTTAAAATAGAAATTTATTAATGAAAAGGATAATATGAACTGTGATAGAAATTAATGTTCAATGAGAAAGTTAAGGATATCAAGAAATGTTCGTAGGATTATTTTGTTGGAAAGAGTTTATGCACACGTATGTATGTATGTATGAACGTTTGTTTGATAGGAATGTCTTTGGATGGAGAAGAAAAAGTAAAAGGAATCAGCACACCAGAAAGAAGGAGAAAAGAAAGAGGACGAATGTCCGGGTCACTTGAAGCTTCTGCCGTTACATTTTAGCTTGTCGTCTCTGCTGCTTCCATCCCTGACTGACTGATGCTGATCGAAGCATTTTTAGTCCTTTAGATTTTTCGCACTGGATCGTGAAGTCTTTATAGTCTTGAAAATCGCTCCCATTGGTTAGAAAATCAATTTAACATTTCCTCGCGAAATCTGGTTTCGACGTTTTCTTTAATCACGTTGTCAATCTTTTTTCTATTTCGGAAAAACCCGGATTTCACACGTCATTGTGAATTTTTGTAAAAATGAAGAAGAAGGTTGATTTTAATTCTTAACTTCCTATCCCACAAGTTTCCATGAAAATATTGTCTCTGGGGTATTATGATGGGTGTAGATTCTTATGTTGTTTTGGTGCAAGAATTATTGTGGTATGCGAAGTTTAAGACAGATGAAGACCAGCCTTCAGCATCCACATTTTTGGCCATGTGCCACCTTTGTACTTATCTGTACAATAAATATTGAAACCACTTCCTTAAATAATCACACCAAAAAGAACTTTGTTAGTATTTAATGTATTTTTCTACGAACACAGGCTTAATATTATCCCTAATAAAGATATTGTGTGTGTTCGTTTGGAGAGACCGAGAGATTGATTCGGAATTTGAGAAGTATGTTTTATAACCACAGGGTAAATAGAGTATGTTTTTTTAGGATTACGTAAAACAGTCACGGCATTGAAACAAATCCGGTCGATTAATGGCTATCATCCAGTGTAATAGTAGACTGGGTTACTTGCCCTTCTTTTTGGGGCTTGTTCTGAGCAGAAAATTCATGCTGCAGTTTGGTGTGCCATTCAAGTGGACAATTGTTTCAGAATAACGCTAAATTATTCCAGAAATGTAACTCCAGGGAATATGCAGCGGGTAAGATATTAAGTTATTTTGGTATGCATTAAACCAGTATAATTGATGTAAAATTAAGATTTACCACAATAATAAATACTAGCGGGACCCGTGGAATTTCCACGGAAGGATAATTCTACTTTTTCATACTACAAATGATAGTAACGTCTTCAAACATAAAGGTATTGGATAATAAAATAACGATAACACACAATGTAATTTTATTAAAATATCTATAAAAATAATGGCCATAAAAGCTACTTTACTGTAATCTTATATTAAGCAGCGTATGCACAGACCATAACCAAAATACTGTACGCTATTTTGTGAGAGATTTTGAAAGAGAAAATGTTTTTGTCTTTTTTTATTACTGAAAAATCATGGCTTCTGTGTCCATTGTAAACAGAAAAAATCAACTGAGTAATGGCCAAGGGTGTAGAGGCGAGAAATTTCGTTATTAGGTCACGGGACACGACAACAAACCTACCTATTTTTACTATATTGTACAGTACACACACACATATACACATACACAATTACTACTACCACCACCAGCTTAAGCTGCTAATGCTACGCAAATGCTATAGGCTCTCTCCTCCTACCCTCTCACTCTTTACTACCAAAGCAAAGGTGAAAGAAAGGCTGAGGAGAGTAGCATTTATAAAAAGATAGAGAGGAAGGAAAAGTTCCTGTAGAGAGTGTGTGTGTTATCTTTATTCAGTGGTGTAACGGACGAAGGAACTAAATAACTAACTAAGGAAGGAACAAACAGAATTATTATATGATAATTAAAATAAATTATAAGTTACATACTAATCTAACTTACCAAAGAAATCTTTCGAAAAAAATATATTATTTAAGTGTTTGTATTAATTTCTAACGGAACTAGAATTGTAGTGAGATAAGAAATTAAGAATTAAAATCAACCTTCTTCTTCACTTTTACAAACATTAACAATGGCGTGTAAAATCTTGGTTTTCCCCCAAATAGAAAAACGAAATAGTCGAAACCAGATTTCACAAGTAGGTGTTAAATTGATTTTGACCAATGGGAGCGACTTTCAAGACTTGAAGACCTAGGGAGCCACTGCTAAATTCAAAAGGACTATATAAATGACCTCCATCAGCGTCAACCAGTCAGTCAGATGGAAACAGCGAGAAAGACAAAACTAAATTGTAACAACAATTTCAAATGAACCCGAAGATAAGGTCAGATCTCACCTTGTTCTCTTTCTCCTACTTTCTCGTGTGCTGATTCCTGTAACTTCTTCTTCTCCATCCAAAGACTTTCCTACCAAACAAACACATACATACGTACGTACGCATTTCAACAATTACTACTACGAACATTTTCTACAAATCTTGATACCTTTAACTTTCTCATAGAACATTTACTGCTACCTCCTCTTGTTGTCCTTTTCATTAATAAATTTCTATTTTAACATACAAAATGTATATTTTTATTCTTACACTATTCAACACAATTCCACATATTCCAACTTGCCGACAACAAACCTTCTGATAATAACCAGATGATAATTCTGGATAAAACTTATAAGATGTTGGGAATTCGGTTATGTCTGACACAAGGCCGAACCAATAAATATTAACCGACTCCCAACATCCACATTATCATATTGGTTTCATTTTCCACAGAAGATATTCATAGTAGTTATATCGTAATTTTAAAAATTGATGATATTCGAGACTCTGGGGGCAATGCAGCTTTTTTTATTATTATTCGCTGCACGTAGTGAGCGACAAAATGAAAAAAAACGAGGCTTGAGGACAATTATTTGGTGGTCGAATTCTGATACTAAGTTTAAAAGATTCTTGACTGAATCTTTAATAAAACGAATTCTTATCCTGCGGTATACACATTTATTTTAAACATGTTTCGTTATAAACGACCGACAAGGAAGATTTTATTAATTTTTTCCATATTCTTACATGTTTTCTTTCTGCTGGAAATAGTGTGTAAAAATGTTCTATACATTTCGACTTTCCAAGCGCTTTCAGCCTCTTCACTGACCATTTTCAAGGACGTTACTGCTTTCTTTTTTAATAATATCCTTGAAAATGGTCAGTGAAGAGGCTGAAAGTGTTTAGAAAGTCGAAAATTATGGAACATTTTTACATTTCTTATCTTCATCAAAAACAAAACATGTAAGAATACTGAAAAGATTAAATCTTTTTTTGTTACTGAAAAATCATGGCTTCTGTGCCCATTGTAAACAGAAAAAAATCAACTGAGTAATGGCCAAGGGTGTAGAGGCGAGAAATTTCGTTCTTAGGTCGCGGGATACGACAACAAACCTACCTATTTTTACTATATTGTACAGTACACGCACATACACACACACACACACACACAATTACTTCTACCACCACCAGCTTAAGCCGCTACTGCTACGGTAATCCTGTAGGCTCTCTTCTCCTACTCTCTCAGAAAAAAAGATTTCTGTTCGAATATACATTTATTTTAAGTACACAGTTTTTTGCATTTTGTTTATTATTTTCTAGAATAAGAGCTCTGGACTTTTTCTGTATATAAAACTAGTATAAAAATTTTAGCAGGTGATGTTTCGAAAAGGAATTTTATTGATTTGGTTTTTAAAATTAACGCTAGTAATGATTCTGTTGTGCAGTGGATATCGGCTCGGAACGAGAAATCGGAGAGCCGAGTTCAAATTCCAGTTAAATTCATTGTCTTCAATTACGCGCAAATGCTCATGAGAAAGCTATTAATCCGTCTCTTCTCCCACCAGCTATGAGCCAAATAACAGCACAGACTTGGTTCTAAAACCTTGGTTAGCAACCTGTCTACCGTATAAAGTAATGGCAATCTACTGTGAGAAAATCTTCTACGCAGTTAGTGATGTCTCTTTCGAAACATGATCGCCCAAGCGTCTATCATGTATGGCACTTGACTGATTGAATGGTTTTAGACAAAACGTTTGACTACATTGTCATAGATTGAAGCTAAGCAATAAGATTTTTGTTTTCAGGTCCATCGAAATCTGATCTAGTTGAGGACCCTCTGCCCACTCTATATAAATATGGAGGTGGTCTGGAAGCAGTTCCATATATTTCCCGTGGTGAATGCAATAAACACAAGCAAAACACTGGATGTTATTTTACTATCACACCCTTTCTAATTCCTGTCTGTTATTTTATGCTTGTCAACTGACCAATGACAGTGAAGTAAGAGCAGGATTTGATCATGCGCATTAGGTCAATAACCGGGATGGGTGTAATAGTAAAATTTTGCCATTATTGAAGCTTTTGTTTTTCTTTTCAGTTACACAGAATTTACTTAAATGTTTTACGAGATCTCGTTGTAATTATCATGAAAAGACAAAAATTTTAGATAAGTATCCTTGAAGAAGCGGAGACGTTAACAATTTCTATCGAAAAGGTAGTGTAAATGATTTAAGGGGTCAGCTTTTCGATCAACACTTAACAAAGTCCAATTAGTGCATATTCCTTAGAAAACCATTTAAAGCTGTGACTTTATGCGCCAGTTAAAAACAACTGGAAATTTTTATCATTAATGCGAATTCTTTAGAATAACCTGTAATATTGTGACATTATACGCGAATGGAAAACAACAAAAAAATTTTTGTCAATAATGCGAATTCCTTACAAAAACCTGTAAAGCTGTTACTTTAATGTGTTTTCTTTTGTGAGATGATCAGATAAGAAATACTTTTAGAGCGTATTTATTTGCTTTGGTTGATATTTTTGTTCTATTGTTTAATCTGTCAAATTTAAACTTGTCCACTTATAAGAAATTGCTAACATATGTGTATGCCTTTAAACTTGTTTAAACATGTCGGTTTATTTCAAAAGTATATCATTTCTTCTTTTTTAAAATTGCTTTTGCATTAAACATCTGGTTTACGGTTGGCTGTTCCGATTAAACTAGTGAATCGATTTATCTAACAAAAATAGGTCTCCCTCTGAGTTTTATTGACGAGAATAAGAGCGAGAAGTGTA
This sequence comes from Ascarosepion bandense, assembly GCA_037127315.1. NCBI lineage: Eukaryota > Metazoa > Mollusca > Cephalopoda > Sepiida > Sepiidae > Ascarosepion > Ascarosepion bandense. The sequence goes on from JBBBDQ010001045.1 coordinate 3,095,794, forward strand.
TAATATATAAAGACAAAAAGGAAACTTATCTTAGCCGGCGCTTTCCATCCTCTAAGCGACTTTCTCAATTAGCTTTGATAAAGTCCCTTAGAGGACAAAACGCGTCAGCTAAGATAAGTTTCCCTTTTCCCTTTATTCATATAGTTCTTTTAGAGATACTGTTTGAAATTTTTATATACACACAAACACATTGAACTTGGGTAAGAAATGGCTCGTGAATTTTAATGCCTCCAAAACAAAGATGCTATCCATTAAACATTACAGGCACTCGCTCCTACACCCCCCCCCATTAGCATGGTTCAGGCAAAGTCTCCATGAAAGCAAACCACTGTGCCTCCTCGGTTTAACTCTAACAACAGACCTCAAGTGAAACGACTATATCGAATCCATACCTAAATCTGCTAAGAAGGTCGGTTCTCTGTGTAGGGCCAGGAAGTTTTTCCCGTCTGAAACCATCCTGCACATATATAAATCTATCATCTGCTCTTGCACTGAATACTTCTGCCATATCTGATCGGGTGCCTCCACCTAGGTCTCCTTGACAAAATCCAACGGAAAATCTGTAATGTGATCGATCCCGACTTGGCAGCTCAGATACAGTCAGTTTCTCACTGGTGCAATGTGGCTTCTCTGTGTCTCTTCTACAAGTACTTTCACGGCTTCTGCTCCGATGAACTTAGCTCTCTGGTTCCCACTATGCATGAATTTGCTCGAGCCACAAGATTAACAACTAGGTCCCACCCTTTTACTCTGAAACCAATAAGTTGTAACCGCAAATTCTACTTTAACAGCTTCTTTTCTCGCACTTCCCGCCTGTGGAATTCCCTTCCGTTTACTTGCTTCCCCACAGCAACAATCTCCATTTAAGGGTGAATTCAATAGTCATCTCCTATCTTGCTAACTTGCATTCTTTCTCATATGCTTCTTTTGCCGTCCACTCCACTCTCAGTATCTTAACCCTTCTCTTACCCACTTCCTGACACGCCCTGTAACCTGTCGCTCTTTTTCATAACGTTCCTCCTATGTAACCCCCTGCGCACCAGTGTCAGTAGACTGCCTTGCTTGAGATGATATGATTATAATATATATATAAAAACGTAATTTTTAGTGGATACTTTCTCTTGCAAATAGGGATTCTGGTTCAAATTTTTTTTTCCTTTAGTATTTTTTCTCGAATGGGAAAGCCAGTAGACGGAATAAAATATTGTTTAAAATAAACGGGGCGTCTGCTTAAATGTAATTTTTATCTAAGACTTTTATTTAATATTACTGAAGTATAAAGACTAAATTATTAAAATAAAAACCCAATACATAATTGTCAAATGGCTTCTATGACTGAGGAAACTTCTCGGCAGTCACTAAACCTCGCTAAACAGTGATGCACACAGGGAAAAAATAATACAACTATTCTTTTTTCTTTTAAATTTCATTGTTAATTATAATAATTTGTATTTATTTCTGAGATGAGTAATTTTCAATAATCTTGGAATTATTTCCAACTTTTGTTCCCATCTTGGTTAATAGGTGTGTTATAATAATCCACGTCAATCAATTAAATTTATCTCGTTGGTTATTGCGAAATATCCTGTAAAACCAATTTCCCAATAATCAACGAGATAATCCGCATTAGCCAATCTATAGACACCTGATGATGACCAGAGGGTACTTAGTCGAAATGTTCTGTCTTCTATAACACCTATATTAACCAAGATGAGAACAAAAGTTCAAAATAATTCCAAGATTATTAATTTTAATAATGTTGTCTTTGTAATGGAGCAATGAAAATTGAAATTAATACTCAATTTCGTTTAAGCCTCTGTTATTGCTTTGAGGTATTTGCAAAACCGTCAATGTTTCTACTCAATAATTAGCAAGAAGCAAATCAATTTTCGTCAGTCAAGTAACTTTCTGAATGCCTCTGTCAAGTAACTACAAATAACTTCTTAATCATAATATTAATTTGTTATGGGAACCTCGACATGATATAATCGTTAGTAAGCTTGTCCCGTTAGAGCAATTACGACGAAGTAAGAAGTTTGATTCTCACTGGGTGCCCCATACATTTGGCCTTGTGTTACACCTAAGGTACTATAAGAAAATCACCATAATTTTCATTTCTTTAGTGAAAATGAAATGAAAACTCTTTCGCATATTTGAACTTTTGAAACTTGGAAATTCAGTTAATATTAGTCTTTTCCTTTTTTTTTTCTTAATCGACTTCAACTTATTCTTCTATGTTCTTCTTTCAGGACGTAGGCGATCAGGGCCCTCCACGTCTCTCTATGCCCGGTGGCTCTTAGCACACTTTATCCTGTAACATCTCGCAGCCCTTGTTGGGTCATCCACCTGATCAGGCCCTTTAAATATGTTATCTCCTGCTTTCTTCTGTCTCTTTTCCATTCTATCTGGACTGTTAGTATCAGGTTCTCCAAGCCCTCCTTCCTCATTGCAGGATGTGGTTTTTGGCTTTCTTTTCTCTAATCTTTTCACTCTTTTCTGTTATATTTCTTTTTCAATTGGAGTAGATAGACTAAAGTATCGCCCGGTTCAAACTACACCCTCGTCTATTGAACAGGTGAAGAGGCTCATCCCTTGTTCCCTGTTTAGGATGTGGTTTCCGGCTTTCTCTTTTCCAATCTTTTTACTCTTACGTAGCCCCCTGCACATCAGTGGCGTTACCACCTTGCTTGGGGTGATATGATTAAAAAAATATATCCCAGGAACTTCAGTTGTCTCTTCCTGATGCTCAATATTAATTTCCTTTTCGTTGCCATTCTTTCCAACACCTCACCATTGCTCACATGCTCGGTCCATGATATCCGCAGCATCCTTCTGTACAACCACATTTCAGTTGCTTCAAGTTTTTCCTCCATCTTTGATGATATTGTCCAGCATTCACTGCCATATTGATGAACTAACATCACATTGCAATCTAGTACACTCTTCTTTGTTTCTAGTGAAGATTTCCTGTCTTAATACTTTACTAAGCTTCTGGAACGCATCCTTTGCCATGCCAATTTGCCTTCGGATCTCTCTACCTTAAGCAAGGCAATAGATCCACTAGTACACAAGTGGGTTACTGGTTGTGGAAGAATTAGAAAATATAAATTTTACTAATAAGCTAGCACAAAAGAATAGTCAGGACAGTAGATAGCTATTGATATTGAAATTAAATTTTTGAAGATTAAAATTGATTGGAAATCATGGAACCGAAAGGGAGTTTCACAAGCGAGAAGTGCGAGAAAAGAAACTGTTAGCATAGAACTTACGGTTACACGTAGCCACCTCAACACGAGTCTAGTACTACGCTTAAATTCAGAAAGTTTACGTCCCCTAGCTAAGAGCTTATCCGAAAAATTTGCCATGGAAGTGTCTATAGAAAAATCACAGGAAGAAAACCTTATGGTGTTGAGAAAATGACTGAAGCCGAGACGCGAAATCAGGAATAATAATATTCCTGATTTTTCTTTGGACTTTATTAAAGATCTCTAAAGATACACTACCGGCCATAATTATTAAGCCACCGTAGCTTTTAAAAATAAATTATGTATTTCATACTATATTTAGTATTTATTACCAAGCGGATAATTCTAAATGAAAATAGAATGGTTCTTTTGTTATTATTACTTTGCAAAATTTTACAAGGCAACCAGGAAGCCTATGCTTCAGCCAGCCAATAAGAAGAATAGACTAGCATGGGGAAGAAAGCACAAAATCCGGACACCAGAACAGTTCATTTGATGCACATGCAATTGTGCAGTATTAACAAAGGAACCATTCTATTTTCATTTAGAATTATCCACTTGGCAATAAATACAAAAATAGCATGAAATACATGATTTCTTTTTAAAAAAACTGAGGTGGTCTAATAATTATGGCCAGTGGTATATATGGCGGGACCACCAGACTATATGTGACAGCAATTTTAAGCATGAACAAATGGTAGACTTATAGATATGCAAAACAGATTCAGAGACAAAAATTGTCTCGCACGACACAGTAGACCAACTTTCCTTGAAGCTGACCTAGCCAAAGATTCAATAGTCATAACACTTCATGTCAGTTTAGTACGTTAGCCCGGAAGATAGTATCAGTCATGCTGATGAAAAGCAGGAGAAGTCTCTGATATAATTAATGGAGAGAGTTTTGGTTTCAGAGATGTTAAAATTAACAAGCCATCATTTTCTCCGAAGGTCGTTTTTGACAT